>CABFVX010002589.1:0-80752 GCA_902151425.1 Timema shepardi | reverse complement strand
CCCCCACACCGCCTCCAGACCCTGCTCCTGGGGCACCCCGCTCCCATACGCCAGGCACGCCAAGACAACCAACCCACAGCCACGTTCAAGCTATGTAAATGGGAAAATGTAATTAAAAGAACGTCATAGAGTCAGGTTTTTTTAGGTTTTTTTTTCATTCTGTGTGTGCGTTTCGTAAGCACTGTAGTTTTTCATATACTTCCGTTGAAGACCAGAAGTGTTAATTGCTTTGAAAATAATCTCGAAATAGCTTAAAGTCACCGTTTATATTAAATAGAGGGGGGGAGGGGAATCGGAATAATCAGATATCCATGTTCGCGTTTGATCATGGAGAATGGAAGTTATTTAGTTTATTTATAAAATATTTTTAGTTGTAAATTGTTATATAATACGTTTTACATAATGATAAAACCAATCCAATATCGGGTTGAATATTAACCCACAAGTTGCAGATAGTTGTAATTATGTCACTGTTCTTTTGGAGGAGACCACAATTTAATTAATTAAAATTAGTTAAAAAATGACACCTGGGGAATCGAGCCCGGGCGCTGTGGCTTAGCACGCGAATGGTCTACCACCTATATATCCAGGATTTATCTTATGATCATGGTCATTCTTCACGCTACGGTCGGTGACATGGCGGTCTAGGGATAAGGTGTCAGACTTCTATGCTGGCGGCCGGGGTTCAATCCTCGGTCCCGGCAAAGATTTATCTGAATACCAAACCCTTCCTTCACCTCTGACAAGACATCTTGTGAATGTGAGGAATACCAGGCCTCCACCGTGGTTCAGATTCCACGTTAAACTGTAGGTCCTTCATTTCATCTCACAATCACCCTACCATTACTCATTAGCGTAAGTGCGTATAACCCGAAAGGGTAGTAAGACGTGGTGCTAATAATAATTCACGCTATGTTTGAGGGTGTTGTCTATCACAAACTCAGCTTTAAACTATGAGTAAAGAATTACCCTGATCATTAGACAAATCCTGTATAGCTCAGTGGTATAGCAATGGCACGTTAAGCCAAATATCCCGGGTTTGATTACAATGCCCTGGAGTCATTTTTCAACTAATTTAAATTTAATTTAATTCAACTTAATTTTTTTTGCGAAAGCTTCCGAGTTCTTGTAGCCGTGTAAGCAATATTGAAAGCAGATTCTGGACACTAAAACAAAATTCCAGGATTAAACTCTTTAATATAACACATTTCTTTAAACCTACCAAAAACAAACCTTTTTAAGTTTATAATATGTAGTTCAAGTTTCAGTAAAAGAAAGCTTCACTAATCCTTTTTCCAGTATATTAATTAGTTATTTCTTATGTCTTTTTCAAAAATGTGTTAGTTTCCAAATTGTAGGCTAAGCAACTGAATAAATTTATTCAAAGTTTAAAAACCTATTCTACAATAGTAAAATTCTGGTGTGAACATTTTCAAGAAAATACAAACATTCTTTTTTGATGCAGTCAACAGTGATAACCCTTTACTAAATTATTAGTGTAATTTTTTAGATAGTGATGGTATCCATCAAAAGGGACAGGTTCAGATAACATTCCTTGAAGTATGAATGCATTAAAGTAGAGCGAGGACCTCTTCCCACTTTCACATAAGGTTCTTCTTATGAAAACTGTATCATAGCTCCACTCCAATTTATTCATTAGTATCTAGTCATTACTATTGTCACTTTTTTTTTTCAGGGACGAACTTAGATCAGATTTCAAGCAATCGAAAGTAAGCTTGTGGAAACCTTTTATTCCACCCAGTTTCTTGATCTTGCGATTTGTAAACGATTTCCATATATATAAATAGATATGTATTTGGTTAGTCAAGACGAGTATTTGGATGAATATATATTTACCCTCTCTTAATGTGGACAAAGCCCGTTTTTTTTTTCTTGTCTTGTCATTTTGTTGTGAGGTGTGTTAGGAGGTGTTTTAGAAAGCCCGGTTAGCCACGAAGACAAAGTTTGTTCGCCTTTGTTCGCCGCCAGAGCCACACAGAATAGACCCGAGGTCTCATCTGAATCCCTTCAATACAGCGTTTAATTAGTACTAATTGCATTGAATAGCAAAGGGAAAATATTAATCAGGAAAGGTGCGTGGGTGTGAAAGACCCAGTGTCTGTCACCACGATGATGCCATTTAGAAACGAGGGTTGGGACTCTTGAATCCCTAAGGATAGTGGAGATTCACAGATTCAAGAAAATATCGGATTCAAAATAAATACGAAATGAAAAAAAATTATAATTAAAAAAAGTTAAAATTCGCAGATTCTGCTTCAACATAGTTGTAGAACAAGCTATTATAAAACATGATTCGATGTGACTTATTTTCCCTTTTAATAATTTTATATAAATGAAATCGTTTATTTTATTAGTATATTTTAATATCCTTAAGTTGGTAATACAAGTTGATGGGCGTTCTTAAGCTCACCACCCGTAATATTTTGACAAGAGAGGGGCGTGCCTAAACAGTACTCTTTAAAAAAGAATATCTTATAACAATGAACTTGGAAGTCTTTTAATAATATTTAATGGTAGGGTGAACAGGCTGCTGTTCTGCTTTGATTGAAAGCATTACATTACTCCTTTGTAATTTATTAGCTATTGTTGCGAAGTCTTTCAATATGTATTTAGACTGACAGCTTAATTTATAGTTAGGCCTGCTAGCTGAGGAAGTCGAGGTAGGAATTTGAGCGACATGAGTGTTGGGCTATGAAAAAAGTATGGTTTATAAACTCCTAGCTACATGTTGTGTTTGTGTCGATATTTAATCTGTTGATAATTAACTGTTGAAAATCTTTTGTTATTCGTTATGGAATGATACACAGATATACAGGGTGATTTTGTATAAGCGTGCCAAAATAAAAATAAAGTGGAAGAAAACGACTAAATTGGTACACCCATGGCCGGCAATGTCCCCGCAAGTGGTGTCTGAAGTCTAGGAAACTGTTCTGGCATTCCAGCGCCACTACCGATGGATGAATTGATACTAATTGGTTTCGACTTGGGTGACGTCTGTTATTAGGGAGCCGCTGACTGTAAAGGCGTCCCGCTGAACGGGCGTTACGACGAACTAGCTCCATGTATGTGTAATCATCTATGTTCCGCTCTTGTATGGTACGAACCAGTTATCTGTGTAACGGATTATGCTCGCAGTAATCATGTGACCTTTGGTTATATGAGTCACGAAACGACGTTTTGCTAGTACCAATACCACTATCTAGTGGAGGCGCCACCGGCATTCCATAAACATTGCCTAAACGTCATGAGGAACTTACGGGGATATCGTCGAGTATGGGTTACTTTTAAGAATATAATCGTTACTTTTAGCCTTTTAATTGTACGCTTATTCAACGTCAACCTGTATATTTTAGTTCTGCGAAGAACTGAATTGATGTAGTTGTGTGAAATCCTGACAGGAAGCTGGTGCACTAAGTGAGTTTTACTAATAAGTGGTTTAATATCATAGAGGAAGTATAAAGTTGGAACATTTACATATCATTCACCCTGCTTAACCTATGTTCCTATACTAGTCTAGCGTAGGTTTACGATAGTTCGAGCTAGCAGTGAAATGTGAAGAACACAAAAATATACATTATCAAATATATCTATATTAATAAACTGAAGAGTTTGTGTGTATGTCTGTCATGAGACGACTGAATTTGATCCATTCAGACATTTCTTGAATAAGCAACACGAATAAAAAGTCTGAGTTGTATCCATTCTCATTATATCCACAAAATCATGAATTGTACCCATTCTGATTTGTATCCATTTAATCGCGGTGCTACTTGTCTGATAGATGGCAACAGCAGAGACTTTCATTAACTCATTCCGTGCTTACTAGAGAGCAGCATTATCCCTATGATAATATTTAAAAAAGATAATTAATTTGTGTTTCTTTTAAAAGAATTATACAAGGGTACTTAACAAATGATTGATTTTTTTAAATAATTATGATCTAGTTTAAAATTGGTACATGAGGAGGCATTTCATAAAATAAATGAATAGTTTGAAAAAGGTAATATTTTTGGATCCTGAATTTTCATGAAAAATGTGATGACGCCTGAAAAGTTAAGTTTTGTTCTGGTGGGTTCGTTTATAATATCAAAAATTATAACTATTGCCTATTAAACACTTGGTGTCATCTTGTGACATTCTTTGAATATTAATGTTATAGATAATAACGTTCTTCTGTGATTTAGTAAAATTTTGTTGATTTATTTGTATTATATTTAATTTATTTTACAATATTAATTATGTTATAATTAGAGATTTGTTTTGATTCTGTGTGTAGAGATGGTAAAATATATAAAACTTGTCATATGATGGTAAATAAAAACAAGGAATGCCGCTCTCTTTTTATACCTACTATTTTAAAAATAAACATAAGTCCTTAACTTATATGTTTTCTGGTACATAACCATTTTTAACCATAGTCTCAAGAATTCCCTTAAAATCACAAGATTAATTTTATTATTTAAAATTTAAAAGCAAATATTTTTATTTTTCAACACTGACCTCCCTCTCGTTTCACTTCAGCTGGATAAATGGCTAGGAATTTGTACTCTTAGTAGGTCTAATGTGGATAAATTCATATTGTCTGGACATATAGCTGTTGTGAAGAGTAGTAAATATAAACAATTGTTTGGTTTTTTTAAATCAAAATTAACAAAAGTAGCGCATAAAACATAGGTCTGTGTTCAATTTTAGTATGATAGCCTATAAATATAAATATAATCCACCTTCAAGTTAAACCCAGGTAGCCCTACATTAAAAACTGATGAAATTACCTGTAGATAATAGGATATGACACTTTAACACAAATCTAGGAAAATTAAAAGTATACGATTAAAAAAATAAAACATTGTTTCTTTAATGCCCTGCCCTGTGTGAGATATACACTACTTTGATATTTGCTTATAGTGGGTGATAGTTTTGCGTATGCAAAAGTTTAATAAAATGGCATTGTTAAAGTAGCTACTGCTGTCAAATTGTCCCGAACTCATAATATAGTATTTAAATACAGGGTCGCCAACAAGATGACACTAGGGCTATTTATATATAAATATATGTAAAAAAATATAAACCTATAAACCTCTTTGTGTATAGAACACGCACCTTATACAAAGGTATATTATGTAATGCTTATAAAAATAAGTCTAATAATTTAATGTCTGAATGGATACAGTTCAGCTCCCTCTCTGTCATGAGCGTTGCGCCATGTCTACCATACGCAAAGGTTTGAAATTTAAAAAATTAGTAGACCGTATGCAAAAACATATGCACCACGAAGCCAGAATTTTAAAAAATTTCTTAGATTTTTTTTATATCTAATAAAAAATGGGTCCGAGGAACTAAAATGAAGAGTATTTTTTTCCTGACTGTTTAAAGCAAAGAAAAGCTTTTCCCGGGATGATCACGTAATCCACTGCGCGATTATCTCAGGCAACGTCAGGTACTTCTGTTAGTGTAACGGTTGAGTCCCGACTATTCGACATTCCATTTTATCAAACATATCCACAATATAACATACTATTAATACGCTGGTATGATTATCACAAGGATAATGAAAAGAGATGGGAAGCAAAATTCAATCACTAATTTTTTTTAACGGAGACATTTGCTTTGAAATAAAAGTTGCATTTAATTAGTTTAAAATTCATTGTTCTGTTTACATTAATAAAATACCTAATAGTTTTGTATTTTAATGCATAATTTACACTTAACAGTAATTACTAATGAAATTTATTGCATAACGATAATGTAATTCCATTTAATTTTGATTTGATTTGTTCCAGACCCCTCTTGTTTCCGTACTATCCGACGACATGTCGGTTATCAGACTACCTGTCGGTCCCTTTTAGGTCAGATAGTCGGAACTTCACTGTATATACATCGATACAATTCTGAATAATTCGCTCTAAAAACAGTAATGAAGGAAGTTAATTTTATGAAACATCTATAAATTATTGGTGAAAGTTTTATATTTCATTCAGTAGAACAAGTATTTTAATAAAAGAGCTTGTTCATAACCTTATAAAACCATTTTTAATAACACATTGGCAAACGTTGTTGACGTTTATAAAAAAAAACGAAAATGTTCCCTTTCACTTGTTTTTATGGCGGAAAGAAAAATTCCTACAAAAAGAATTTGCCAATAGTTACACAATTGGGTCATCACCAAATGTATCTACAAAAAAAAAGTATATTTATCTTAATTAAATATTACATGTTTATAGAGTTCTGGATATTTTTAAGCACATGTACTGATTGACTTAGGTAGTTTTAACATGTGTTTGTTCTGTTATTTTAAAATATCTAAATTTTCGTAAGCAGCTGTGTGTTTTCAAAACTTCCTAAGGAAGAACCTGGAGTGGAGGGAGAAAGGCTAACCTACACTATTTTACAATGGATACAGTTACCAACCCAACAGGCATTAAAATCCCTCTATGTTTTGACTTCTATTTCTGTAGACACAATTGCGGTGGGTTCATTCTTGTTTATGATCCAATAGTGTCAGAAAATTGTTTGGGCTTCCCCATTTCCACTCTAATCTTTTTTAACTTGAGTTAGTTTAAGATCTCGTTTATAATTTAAAATAACTCTGGTGGATATTAGAAAAATGTTATGCCCACAGGGTTAGTATTCTGAATAAGAATATGTTTGGAAAATAGATAAATCTCAACCTTACACCATTAAACTCATCAATTAGCTGAATAGCAGATGCTTCCGAAACCAATGGTGATGTGATTGATCTGTATAGTTCCACCTATCCCCCCCCTCCCTCCTAGCCATACAAGCGTTACCCTTTTCCCTCCCTTTTTCTCTCACTTTTAAACAAGTTACGTTTATCTATTAATAATAAAAGAAAGCTTTAAAATAATGAAATAAGTTTTTTTAAAGATTCAATCCATGATTTATATTTAGAGAAATTATAAATACATTCTTACTGATACAATGGGTTGTGTTTTTCACACAGAAGGCCTATTTTTACCATGGTTTAGGTAAGTTTATAGCTTTAAAGCACATAATATTGAAGAAATTATATTTTATATTCATAACTATAAATACTTCCATCAGCAATACCTTTAAACACTTAGTTTTAAAGCTAAAATCAATAACAAGTTTATTATAAGCTCGTTTTTTTGTTGCACAGAAACAAGCGCAAAGCTTTTTTTATTTATTTTTTTATTCATAAAACCACACACACGTCCAGCAACTAAATACTTTTTAAAGTGGAGCTCAGTTTTAAAAACCAATTATACGTTATTTTAAAGCCCCCTTCTGTCCGTAAAATAGCAGTGACAAACGTGTATTACGTTCTTTGGACAGGCGTCTGTGTGAATATAGCGTCGCAAGAGTTTATCTCTCTTAAATACAGGATGAAACGGTAAGCTCATGACAGCGACTGCTCTTGATATGGTAAATTCATTCTGAACGCTTTACACAACTTTTATTTTAAGCTGCTTTATTATGTCATTTTACTTCTTCCTATGTGACACGTCTAATGTAATATTTTTAATGCTATTTTTAATGTTGGTGTTAGAGAAATATGAGATAAATATTTAGCAAAAATAAGGTTTGTAAAATCATTAACTTATATTAACCTTATGAGTACTATTTCAGTTTATTTGTACAGTATTATTTACAATTATTTTCTTAGTAAAGGACTTTTAGAAAATATAAATACATTATTCAGTAAAATGTGGTAACATTTCATTCGGATTATTTTATAAGTATTTATAATAATCTATATCAAAAGTAACCTCATGTATGAATACGTGGAAATAGTTTAGCTACATTTTTAGCTACCCTTCTTATAAAAAGTAGACTGTAAACTGAAAAGTTTAGCATTATAAAGTAATACGAATTTTGATGTTGAACTTTTAAATAAAATATTCTATCATCTTTCAATTTATAACCTAGAATAACAGACCCTATACTTGACGCCCAACCTTAGCTCAAGGAATTGTACTTTAAACCACCTTAACTAAGCTACTCCCACTCCGTATAAGAATTAACCAGAATCCTTAAAGAATAAGACAATATAACCAATGGGAATGTACATGAGTTAAAAATATTTTTTTAAATAGAGTTTTTATTATATCCTTTATTTAAAAACTAATGTATCTAATACTTTTTGATTGAAGTTAAGTTACTGACATGAAATTGACCTAACACTTAATACATGTCAATATTACATCATCCCATGATAAACACCCACAAACACTTTACATGTCCCCAAATTAAATAAGTAACAAAATTTAAAACTAAGCCTCGTGATGACATATGAAGAGCTACTTGAATAAAGGTGTAGCAGCTCCAGTTTATAAAGCCGAGATTAACTGCCAGAGGCCTCGTTGTGCTGACAGCATGTCACCCTATATTCTCAAATGCTGACACTGTCACCACTAACAGCGGCGGTCGCTCGGTCGGTATAGCCCGTTTGTGATCTCATACCATGGGGTTTTATTTTTAGGTTAGCCTAGCGCTTTACATTTTTCGTCCTATCTCCCACTAAAAAGGTTTGTAATAAAAACAAACCCATTAATACAATAATTAAAATTAATGTCAATCAATCAAGAATGCAAGAAATCTATACTTGTTTGTTGTTATCTTGATCAATTATATATCATATTGGAAATATTATTTTAAAAATTGAAACAATTTTGCTGAGAGTAACAAATTGTTGAGTCGTTTTTCCACGTAATAAATAGTTTTCAAAAAATACTCTCAATCATTTGGACTCGCGCAGGAGAGCTTCATATCCTAGAATAGGAAGATTTCCTACCTTTTGCTAGACGTTGGCGATGCATAACACACAAAGTTAGATCCAGTATGAGTTAAATATTGAGCTATCAGCTCACAATTTTCAACTGAAAGATTCAAAATGAGAATGAAGCAATAAGGCAAAAAGTGGTAAGCTTGAACTCGGCCAACACAATATTTTAAGGAATTTTAAACTTGTTTGAGGTGTCTTAGCTAATTAGTCTACACTTAACAACTACACATGGAAAAAAAAAGTTAAGTGCCTGAGTGAGGGCATTAATTTGGAGAATTAAAATAAAAATCATTCAAAGAGCAGATATTTATCTGGCCATTAAATAGCCTAAATCATATGTATTGTAATTAACAAACATACATTTTGCGGTTGTTACATATTTAATTTGACTTCACATAATGCAACAGTAAAATAATTATTTTCTAGATAAAAAAAAACCTACCTACCATGTACTTAAACAACGTTGTTCTTTCTTTGGTTTTCGAAATCTAGTCCATCTGGCCAAAAAACAAAACACACATGGAAGAGCGCATAATATATACAGACGAAATCTAAAGAGAACGAATGTGTTGAAGAGAAAAACATGTCTTCATTCTCTTTCCACTTAAATGTAGATTATCACACGCCCATTGGTTCAAAAGAACGGAACAGACATGTTTAGCAACAAATAAATCAGCAAAAAACAAAGAAGATAAAATAAAGACGTTTCGAGGAGTGAGATTCCTTTTAGTCTTCAGGTTTGATTACAATATGAAACAAAACAGATTGATTGATGGATTAATTACTTCACGAGAAAGGGAAGTGTGAAAAGACAATGGATTTTTTTTTCCTCATTCGGGTGTACTTTTTCTCTGATTTATTTACTATTTTAAAAAATTGATATGGTTTTTGTCTTCATATTATTCAAGGTCTTTGGCGTGCAATTTCTGAACCGAATGATTATATCAGCACACGACTCATAAGCTAACTTAAATCTAGAACAATCACACTATTCAGCCCCCTGCCATTAATTCGTCACTGTGAAAGTGGAAACCCACATTTCACCGATGATAATTTTATTTTGTCATGCCCAGAATCGAACCCTTAAACCTTAGTTCAGTAGACAAGACACACCACCATCTGAGCTAAGGTGTCAGACTTAAGGTGGGATGAAAGGGGACGCGATAAAAAGCCAGTGTTTTTTTGCAGTTTTTTTTTGTCAAAATAAATAAAATATTGTTCCAGTACAAACATAAAATTTAATTTTCTTCACATGGTGACCACAAAATTTCTTGAATATATGTCAAGGGTGTCCTGGAATTTAATTAGGACTTTTCTTTTGATTTAAAAAGTTTGTTAGATAATGCCACCATGCTTAAGACAGATATTCATAAACCGTTGGTATCAACATGCGAAGAAAATTAAATTCTATGTTTGTACTGGAGCAATATTTTATCTATTTTGGCCAAACAAAGTTTTGCCGAAAAAATGCAAAAAACACTGGCCTTTTCTCGCGTCCCCTTCCATTCCACCTTAAAAGTGATGCTCTTATGATGGGTTTCTTACGTCCACCGGCATTAAGAGCGCTGATCAATGAAAGAGAGCAAGAAATGACAAACTCCATTCTTGTTGCGTATTTTTTTGTACCAGAATCTTAATAAAACTACTAACGGGAACCATGTTCGGCAATCCGTTCGGGTTATCCGCAAATGTACTCTAAAGTGTTAGGATTTTGTAACGTAGAATTCGAAGGTGGGCACCAGCATTTATATGAAGGGAGAGTGGGAAACGATTTGAAATATAAAAACACTCGGTATACCCAACCAGGATTCAAACCTCTATCTCCCAGTCACCAGAGATCTAGTGAGCGTGGGTCTAAATCCATATAATTGTATAAAAAACACTCTCAGCCGAAATTCGTAAAACCTTTGTTCAAGTAAAAAATTACTAGCAGCGAGTTGTATACTACAGTACAATTCTTTATAGAACGAGCCTTTTGTAACATCTATAAAAGCTACTAGGTCTACTTTCACGTATTCATACATAAGGTCATGTTATTTGAATCTGTCATTTTTATAACTAGAATTAATAGCTATAAAATAATGTTAATAAAATAGTAAAATTTTATCGACTTTGGCCAAGAAGAAATACATTTGTGTTTTCTAAAGTTTCTTCCTAACAGAAAAATACTATACGTCTCTCTTGACTTGTAATTCAATAAAACCAATAGTAAATCAAATAAACTAGAAACGTTTCAGACATATTGACATTCAATTTTACAGTCTCGACGATCGTGAGTCCTGATTTTGATGTTGAGTTTTCTAAAAAAAAATACTTCTTTATTGATCGACCTTAGTAACCGGCGCGATCGATTGAATGATGGACGATCAACAACATCAAAATTTGTACCATTATACGCATCTTAGAAAAAGTTCATTCTTGTGATTTGACATGAGTAAAAGAGGCAGGGGCCCGGCGTGAGAGGCTACAAAGTTGAAAACCCGTCTTTCCGAAACTATTTATCTTGTTCGGAACCTGATGACTTCTTCCGAGATTCCCCGGTGGGTTTGTGTAGTCTGGCAACCCGCGGAGGGAGTTTAAAAAAAAATACTACGGTCTAGTGGGGTACGAGTACATGTAAATAAACTGACTAGAAGGAAATATAAAACAGCTGAAACAATCTAAGGGAGGGAAAAAAATCCTGAGGTAGTGGGGATATAAACAAGGTGAGAAGTGCTGCTAAGGGTGGGACAAAATCAACAAGCCCTCACACTTCTCTGGGATTTGTTTATCAATAATTCAGTTTTTGGTATTTATTTTTTCTAATCTAACTCTGCACAAAACATCACACCTTAGGCTGGGGAATAAAGGAACGCGGATTAAGTCCAATATTTTTTGGAATAAAAATACAATTTTTGACACATTTAATCAAATATTGCTCCAATAGATACGTTCAGTAAGATTTGTGACACATGCTAATTCCAGATTTTTTTAAAAATTTTATAACCTTTTTATGTTTGTTTAAAAAGTTTCTCATCAAATGAATTTTCGATATTACTAAATATAGAAAATCAACTAAATTAATCTACTGAAGCACTATTTTATTTATTTATTCCAAAGAATATATTGCTATACAAATTGAAAAAAAATAATACTGTTCGCTTACATCTAACCTTAACTTTTCAATAACCGAAATGGTAGACACGTGAACAAAGGCGTCAATTTCGTCTTGTCTGGTTTGCCATTGACGAGGTCTAGGTTCTAATCCTAGACGGGTGTAATAAGGATATTTGTTCCTCTATGGTTTCCCACTCTACAAGCACAAACATGCGGGTGCAATTCCTATGATTTCTAATTTTATAATCCCTTCTCTACTTACGTACATATGCGGGTATTCCGGACGGATATTAATTGGCAGTGAAGAAAAAATAAAACCCCAGAAAATCAGCACAAGTGGGCAGGTGGGCGTAAGGTAAGGATCAGTCTCGCGTATTCTGGTTTACCAGTGACGAAGAAATATCGGTTTTAAACTTGGCTGAGTATTGTTAAATCTCCATATAAAAAACTTTAAAAAACTCACAGCTTCTTAAATAAATGATATGTAATATTAGCCTGACTTATGAAAGAAAGGGGGGTATGGGGATGGTTTAGAACAAAGTTATTGCTCCGGACTACTGGGTATTTGTATTTGAAGAACAAACTCCCTGAGCCCACCTGGTTGTCATATAGCAACTTGACACATTATGATTTACACTGATAGTTGGACAGCAACAATACACATAAATAAACATTTCAATATTATGAGGGTGAACAAGAAATAAATAAAAACATATATTTTATTTTATTTGTTGGAACATTCATATAATCTAAGGTTAAAAATATAGCTTGCCTGTGGATCTCTGCAGCTAGCTACAGTTATAAAATAACATAAATATACTTGAAATGTAAAAATATAATTATATGTCAAATTTTTATATTAATTTTAAATATGGGAACAATGTTCACTTATTAATGTTTAGAGAAACTTATTTAAAAAAAATTATAAATGCAAATAAATAAAAATAAATGTATTATTCAATAAAACAAAAACTTATTATGCTCCTACTTATATAAATTAAATCATTATGATTGAAGAACTTATATTATTGGGACTTTAACAAAATATAAGTTTAACCATGGCTGAAATCATGATAATAAAAGTTTACTAAATAGAAGTAACAATATAATAAGCTTGTTAATATAATTGTGTAGACAAAAAGCTTTGGTGATGGTAGTTTAGTTTTTGTAGAATATGTCGGTCTAAAAGATGTTTTTGGATGGCTTGAAATGGAAAGGGATACAACTAAGTTTAAAATAGAAACATTTCACCCAATAAATTGGTCTGTTGCTGAAAAAAATCTTGTAGAAAATTAGTGAAAAATGAAATTCTTCGTAATAAAGTTAATATTTAAAAACGTTCCTCATCAGCATTGCCAATCCTTGTTTGGATCCAGGGCTAACTGTTGGCACATTAACTTTCAATCTAATTATTATTTTAATGATATTTACTCTTGTGTTAAATTTACCACTGTGGATTTATGACATTTTTAAAAGGACGCCAAGATAAATAACCTCGATCAAAATTCGAATTGGGCCAATTCACTTCCACTGGGGACAATTAAAAAACGTTAGATACTAGCGTTGAAGAGGTGGGCTCTTTTTTTTAAAAAAAAATCACTCCCAAAACTGTAGATTTAACTAATGATATTAAAATGTGTAAGTGAGAAATGGTTATGGAAAATCAAAAATGGTCTTAAAATATAATAGAATCGATATACGATATTAACTTTTCTTTTTAAATGGACAGATCACGAAATTCTAAGCTCAGTGCGTTTAAATTTCAACACAATTACTTCTATATTGTTTGGTCTATATCTTCTCTCTCACACGCTAGTTATTTTGATTGCTACTAGGGGCACCAGCTTGAACACAACAATGGCCTCCGTATGCGAAACACTGTTTGTTAAATATAATAATGTTCATCTCGACCAAAATTTAAAATATTAATTAACCCACACTGTTAAGTTTCCAATATATTACCTCCCATTGTTTATTTATATACTTACATGCCCTCTTACGCAGCGTCCAGACTATCGAGTCGAACCCCGAGCCGAGCCTCGATCCGAACCCCATACCGAGCCTCTAGCCGAACCTCGAGCCGAAACTCGAGCCGGGCCCCGATCCGAACTCCATACCGAGCCTCTAGCCGAACCTTGAGCCAAGCCCCGATCCGAACCTCAATCCGAGCCCCGAACCGAACTCCATACCGAGCCTCTAGCCTAACCTCGAGCCGGGCCCCGATCCAAACCCCATACCGAGCCTCTAGCCGAACCTCGAGCCGAGCATCGAGCCAAGCCCCGATCCGAACCTCAATCCGAGCCCCGAACCGAACTCCATACCGAGCCTCCAGCCGAACCTCGAGCCGAAACTCGAGCCGGGCCCCGATCCGAACCCCGATCCAAACCCCATACCGAGCCTCTAGCCGAACCTCGAGCCGACCATAGAGCCAAGCCCCGATCCGAACCTCAATTCGAGCCCCGATCCAAACACCATACCGAGACTCTAGCTGAACATCGAGCCAAGCCCCGATCCGAACCTCAATCCGAGCCCCGAACCGAACTCCATACCGAGCCTCCAGCCGAACCTCGAGCCGAAACTCGAGCCGGGCCCCGATCCGAACCCCGATCCAAACCCCATACCGAGCCTCTAGCCGAACCTCGAGCCGACCATAGAGCCAAGCCCCGATCCGAACCTCAATTCGAGCCCCGATCCAAACACCATACCGAGACTCTAGCTGAACCTCGAGCCAAGCCCCGATCCGAACCTCAATCCGAGCCCCGAACCGAAATCCATACCGAGCCTCTAGCCGAAACTCGAGCCGGGCCCCTATCCGAACCCCGATTCAAACCCCATACCGAGCCTCTAGCTGAACCTCGAGCCAAGCCCCGAGCAGAGCCTCGTTAACGTTGGATAAATGGGTTCGTCAGAATGTTCGCAGCAACCCAGAGAATGTCGGTATTTCGAAGTACTGAAAAGGATGCTACGATGCTCGGCTCAAAGCTCACTGGACGGTGCTGCGAGCCGAACCTCGAGCCGAAACCATGGCCACTTTAAATTATTGTTTATTTATAATTAACCTTTCATCAAACGCGCTTGAAATATTAGCTGTGCAGTTGCGTGTTGTGAATTTTACTACATCTTGAAATTTAGTTTGATTTTTTGTTGTGATTGACATATTAAATATTAACTGAAAATTCGTTTCATAATAGGCCGACGGACATAAATAAAAAATAATTTAATCTTTAAAAGGAGAGTACATATATTAAAAACAATATTTACAGTTACACGATACTCGCATGTTATAGACTGTACAACGATGGTAATACTTTTTCTTAGAAAGTTTGTCGTACACTTAAAATAAGTTTGAAACTGCCTCTGGGGAGATAGGTGTGAACAAAGAATAGACTGTCACCCCAGATATATTTTGTTGGTAAATATGTCCCAGCCCGCTTCAATGGCGTAGTGGTCTAACGTGTCAATCTTGTTTTAGACTGACATGCTCAAGGCTAGGAGAGTGGGGTTCAAATCCCAGTCGGGTTTATTGAAGGTGGTTTTTCCTATATGATTTCAGACTCTCCTCCCACGCATACGTGGGTAGATTACCTCTAAAATTCTTCCTTCCTCATTTCTACCCCATACAATTAATTATCATTTACTTTATTAATTATATGTATATATATGTGTGTATATATGTATATATATATATATATATACATACTCTGTTTAAGGACCTTAAATAGGTATTACAGACTGGTGTAAGAGTCACCGCTTAAGAAACGTATTGTCATTCCAAATCTTTCCTGCACACTCACGGATTCTCTTAAGGGAAAACTTTTTTTCTTTTGTTTAAAATTTTGGCACAATCCAAATAATTAGATGCTTAATCACTTGGTGATATTCGAGTAAAGTTTTTGTATTTACCACTAATTTATTGAAATTTAAGTTAATGTCTCAAACTATTTCCATTACATTCCACGCGCTTTAAGTACATTTGAGTTTTGCCACCGTTGTCTGTCTTATATTTATTTCTTTGTTGCAAGGTGTAAATAATGTATGCCACAGCAGACATTCTTTGCATGTTTCATCCACTGAAGTAGGTCTATTTAGCTTTATGAAGCAAAATATTGCTCGCAGGAATGTTGAGGTTCGTCTCTCGACGTGGTTAGACTCGTTAGACTGGACGCCGCATTATTTTAGTAGCGCGTTAAGATGTCGTGTTTGTTTGAATAAAATAAACGTTATGGAAATACGGCATTCTTGGCTAGCTTTCCAAACTCTGTGTGTTCATATTTGAATAATATCTACACTTAAAATTTACGAGAAAGTTATTAAAATAGCCAGGGGAAAGGTCTGTTATGTTACAATATACTGAGAGAAAAAACACCTTTATCACAAGCTTATAAAATACGCATAGAAGGCTAGAATGTGCAATAAATATTGCTAAACTAGTATCCAGCTACGAGAAACTTCCTCAGCTTTCTCAGGAATTCATCTAGGAAACATTTTTTACACATATTTTCTTTCTGTTATTTTCGAAACTTCTTTCTCTGTTTATTTGTTTTCTTCATGAGTAAGAAACACACATATCCGACGTCGGCATAAGCCGAAAGTATTTACTGAAGATATGAAACACGTGTGTGTTTGTGTGTGTGTGTGTAAACGGGTCGAGTGGATTGTTGTCTTTGAACTAATGAATAAATATTTAGGAGTATGATGTGGTGGCTTTTAAGGGATGCATCAACTCACCCAAGGATGAATCTGTGTATATATTATTATATATTTGTTACGGTATAAACTATCCAAAAACTGTGTTTACGAAGAAGTAGGCCATATGTTTAGGTTAACCAAACTTAAGAAAAGCCTACATAGAAATTTGATATTTTAAAATTATATACTAAATCATTCCATTATTATTTGATATTTTTTAGTTAAAAAGTAGTTAATTGTGAAATGAATGTAAATTACTCTATGTTTGAGGCGACGAAGAAATATAGGTTTGATATCATAATTTGATTTGTTGTTATTTTGGTTGCCAATCTAGAATATTATTATTATTATTATTATTATTAGCACCGCGTCTTACTACCCGTTCGGGTTATACGCACTTACGCTAATGTGTAATGGTAGGGTGATTGTGAGATGAAATGGAGGACCTACAGTTTAACGTGGAATCCGAACCACGGTGGAGGCCTGGCATTCCCCACATTCACAAGATGTCTTATCAGAGGTGAAGGAAGGGTTTGGTAATCAGATAAATCTTTGCCAGGACCGAGGATTGAACCCCGGCTGCCAGCATAGAAGTCTGACACCTTACCCCTAGACCACCAGGTCACCAATCTAGAATAGCTTGAGCCACCTTTTCTATTTAGATAAAGTCAAACATACAATTTACATCCCACTTACCGTTAAGAAATTTTAGCGGGATTCAAATCTCAGCAAAGCGGTATGACAAATATTAAAGGTGTTGGAACAGTTTTAAATTAATTTTAAAATGTGTTAGATGTTTCAATAAAAATGGTGTGGTTAAATACATCTTTTTTTTTAAATCTTTAGTTCCAAGTTTTATCAAAACAAAGAGGATTCTAGAATCCTGCTAACTTGTTAACTTAAAGACTGTGACTCAAAGTATCTTAATATTACGTTCGTAATTCTTCCATTCATTTAAGTTAGGATGTTAAGAATAATATTAAAGTTTAATAACCGGAACACACTTTATTAGAGTTTGTCTACAAATGCGCGACAAACCATTTTATTTAATCTTTCAACCACAACTATTTCGGGGGACCCGTTCATGAGGATTATTTTTAGAATCGTGTGTTTTGACTAAGAGCACGTATCTGCTCTAATATAAATCCTCTCTAACTCTTTACCCCATAAAACACCACAAGAGGATTTCAGAGGGAAAATAAAGGCCACGAAGATGAATCGGGCATTGCGTCCGGAACCGTGGGCCGATTACATCGATTAATTGGTTACAGTTTCCCAAATATTTGTGCTCCGTGTTTGAATGGAAAGGATCGAGTAAACCCGTTGCACGGGAGTTCTTTGATGTATCGTTAGCGTGCAAATGATTTAAGACCTAATTACAAGTGAATTGCAGCCGTAAATGAACAAACTTGGTGAAACTAGAGTAATTGTAGTATTATTTTATGGCAGCCATGAGTAGTTAGACTTTTCAACAAGAACCCTAAAAAAAGAATACAACCCTTTGTTAATTTGTAATTAAAAACGGACTCTTAAAAACCCTCGGTTGGTTAATGTATAGCTAATAAGATTATATTAATCAAATTAAATACATTAGTTTAAAATAAATTGTGTAATATTAAATTAATTATATAAATAGCCAGTGGTTTTGGGTCAGTACACCTGGCTACGATCCTAGGTGTCCTGGGTTCGATTCCTGACTGGTACTTTGGGTATTTTTCCCGAAGGTAGAACCACCCCAACAGTCACCAGTTTTTTTTCTTTTTTTCTAATTAGGCTTAAGTTAGGTTTAAGTGTTTATATTGGTTCTACTATCGCCTTCATCTTATTAGTATACTACATTCACGGTAGGAATTACTCTATGAAAGGTCTTTTTTCCTACCAATATCCTACTATATAGTAGAATTATGGTAGGGAAAAAGGCCTTTCAGAAGTCAATTCCTACCGTGAATGGAATATATATTCGGGCGTCCCCTGAGCAAAAACACTTCAGTACTGGCTAAACTTTCCATACACTGAGCACAAATTATATCGTCCAGAAGCGCAATAATATATAAGTAATTTATTATATAATGTATTCAAAAAAATAATTAGTAGAGATCTTGGTTAAATTCGAAAATAAATTTACTAATTATAGTGTAACTAAATATGTTGATGTATTAAAAAAAAATACACAACTTTCCCACAATTGTAAATTACACTATAAGTTAGGTATATATAGGACTAAAATGTAAGAAGGAAATATAATTATTATTCTACGACCAACACGTGATTGTTCAATATAAAAAAACAACATTTTTCTTATCAAAAGGTTACGAATTTGAGATTAGTGTAAGATTACCACATAGATAACACCTAGCTTAGAATGGTAACATAGAATACAGTGGTGAGGTTTCCTCTATCAAACTTTATAAAACAATGGTATTGATACCAGTGAAACATGTCGGAATGAAATAATTCCAGCATTTTTACCAGTGCCGGATTTCCCAAAGGAGTAATGGAACAAGGAAATAGATAAGACTTAGATAATTCAAAATTACTTAATTAATTTTTAACTCGTTTGAAAGATACCAACCTCAAAATTGAAATTTTTACACTTTATACTTAATTACCTATTTAAACTTAAAACATTGTTCAATTGATATTATATTGGATATCTCAAAGTTTTTTGAATAACAATACTCAATTACCTCACTTAAATGTGTTTAGGCAGATGTTAACCATGAATTAAAATTGTATACTTTTAACTATCAACATATTTGGACAGAAACATTGTTTTGTCCATATCATATTGCACTTCTGAAATAATTTTGTAGCAACATTTTTAACGTGTATATATTTAGTTTAGACTTGTTTGAAACTCAAGTTTGGTCAAGTTGTTGATGAATTTTTAATTTAATGTTAATTGTTTATATTTGACAAATTTTTTTCATCTGAAGTAAAGCCTAACCATAAATTTTGACTGTAATTTCACTGAATACATCTACCAACTTAATAACCATTTAAATTACAATATTAAATTATTTATTTATATCTTTAGAGCAGTCTATCCAAGTTTTGACTTTCAAATTATAACAACTATTTCCCTACAACTACTTTTAGAATGTTTTCTAAAATGTTACAAGTGAAACAGTTTAAATAAATAAACCCAGATTAAAAAAAGAATTCTAAAAAAAACTACTAGACTGATCCTAGAATCGCTGTTGTTAATTTAATCATGCTGGACACACATTCCTATTTGTTTTATGAATAAAAGTTTGTTATGCAGACCTATATAATAAACCAGTTTGTCCCTTGTGTAATAAACTCTTTGTATAGTGTCCAAAAGAAAGAGAAAATGACCGTGAAGAATAATTTGAAAAGGGTAAATCATAAAGGTAGGGCTGCAAGCAATCAACGTTAAGTTATACGATTAGTTTAAAAGTGAACTACCCCAACCATCAAAGCGAGGAGTTTGCCCTGGTATTAAATTATGTGCTGTTTGAGATTCACCTCCTTGCCAATTCTCTCCCTCCAACCCAAGAGGTCAACATGTTCTGTTTGATACTCACCTCCTTGCCACTTCTCTCCCTCCAACCCAAGAGGTCAACATGTTCTGTTTGATACTCACCTCCTTGCCACTTCTCTCCCTCCAACCCAAGAGGTCAACATGTTCTGTTTGAGACTCACCTCCTTGCCACTTCTCTCCCTCCAACCCAAGAGGTCAACATGTTCTGTTTGATACTCACCTCCTTGCCACTTCTCTCCCTCCAACCCAAGAGGTCAACATGTTCTGTTTGAGACTCACCTCCTTGCCACTTCTCTCCCTCCAACCCAAGAGGTCAACATGTTCTGTTTGATACTCACCTCCTTGCCACTTCTCTCCCTCCAACCCAAGAGGTCAACATGTTCTGTTTGAGACTCACCTCCTTGCCACTTCTCTCCCTCCAACCCAAGAGGTCAACATGTTCTGTTTGATACTCACCTCCTTGCCACTTCTCTCCCTCCAACCCAAGAGGTCAACATGTTCTGTTTGATACTCACCTCCTTGCCACTTCTCTCCCTCCAACCCAAGAGGTCAACATGTTCTGTTTGATACTCACCTCCTTGCCACTTCTCTCCCTCCAACCCAAGAGGTCAACATGTTCTGTTTGATACTCACCTCCTTGCCACTTCTCTCCCTCCAACCCAAGAGGTCAACATGTTCTGTTTGATACTCACCTCCTTGCCACTTCTCTCCCTCCAACCCAAGAGGTCAACATGTTCTGTTTGATACTCACCTCCTTGCCACTTCTCTCCCTCCAACCCAAGAGGTCAACATGTTCTGTTTGATACTCACCTCCTTGCCACTTCTCTCCCTCCAACCCAAGAGGTCAACATGTTCTGTTTGATACTCACCTCCTTGCCACTTCTCTCCCTCCAACCCAAGAGGTCAACATGTTCTGTTTGATACTCACCTCCTTGCCACTTCTCTCCCTCCAACCCAAGAGGTCAACATGTTATGTTTGAGACTCACCTCCTTGCCACTTCTCTCCCTCCAACCCAAGAAATAAACATGTTCTGTTTGATACTCACCTCCTTACCACTTCTCTCCTTCCAACCCAAGAGATCAACATGTTCTGTTTGACATTCACCTCCTTGCCACTTCTCTCCCACCAAACCAAGAGGTCAACATGTTATGTTTGAGACTCACCTCCTTGCCACTTCTCTCCCTCCAACCCAAGAAATAAACATGTTCTGTTTGATACTCACCTCTTTACCACTTCTCTCCTTCCAACCCAAGAGATCAACATGTTCTGTTTGACATTCACCTCCTTGCCACTTCTCTCCCACCAAACCAAGAGGTCAACATGTTATGTTTGAGACTCACCTCCTTGCCGTTTCTGTCCCTCCATCGAGCCCACTTGGTGAACCCCGGCCTCCAATAGTCCACCATGTAAACCTCCACATACTCCTGGCCAAGCCCGTTTCCAAACCTCCCTTGGGTCTGAGACGCCGTTAAGGTGTGTAAAGTGTGTAGGTTGACCTCTAAGTACTCGCTAGACTCGCGAGTCACCATGAGCTTGGGACACCACGCACCACCGTTCTTGTCGTGACGTAACCTGTCAACAATCAATCCTATTAGCAGTGGGTGTGCAAGTTGTGCGGGTTTATCTATAGATACTTGCTAAGACTCGCGAGCTACCATCATCTTGAGACACCACGAACCACCGCTCTTGTCGGTACTTAATCCTGCCAACATAAAGTTATCAATGAAGCAAATGTTTAAGGTGAGTGATTTTACCTTTCAAAATTGAGGTCACCTTTAAATGTATTATTAAACTATCCAAACACACGCTGTTGGGCTCTCGGGGGTAAAAGTGTCAGTCTCGTATTGTCTGGTTAGCGGGTGATGCAGAGGTCATATTTCAAATACTAACTCAGTAATTTTAGGGGATAATTTTTACTAGAAGATTTATTATTTTCTCGTCCTCCCCGAAATTTTGGATATACTTCCTCTTAATAGTAGTTTCCAAATTATTACACCGTTATTTTAATTAGGCTGTTAGTTCTAACGGGTAGTAAGACGTGAAGAACGTCCTATACATTATTTAAGTATCATATCAATGCTACATGAAGGCCATTTTGAACCATGCCACCTACATGTATGGATATAATAATCAAATCATTTGAATAAATAACGGAAGAAAAACGTTCCCTACTGACAGAATCTGATTGGTTGGTTGGGGTTTATCATACATAGCTCTAGCTTTATAAAAATAAATCAAACATTGAATGATTAATACCCGTGCCTAAAATAGGGAGTGATTAGTCGCAATCAGCAAAGGACAAACCTAGAGAGCTTAGAGGACGATCTTAAACTTTAAACACAAGGTTTTAAGATTATATTAATTCATTTATAAATGTAGTTTCAAACTAGGGATGTCTAAGTTACAATATAAACTATTTAGTAGTCATTAATATTTGATTTTCATTAATACATTTAAAGCGTGAAGGGAGTCATTCCTTTTTAAAATAATCCGTAGAGTTTTACCATTCAAATTTCAGTAATAAAAAAAACTTATTCCCAAAGGATGTCATTCCCTCACCCCCTCCGCTAGTTTTTACAAATTGACGATATTGTGGTTTTTTAATAATTTTACAAACTCAGCTCTTTTCAAGACTGTTAACTTTATAAGAATAATAGCTCAATTATATTGGAAGGAAATTTTCGTTTTGTTTTTGAATGTAAAGTTGTTCAGTAAAAATCTATAAGCACACAGAACTTATAGCTATTTTGGTATGCAAGTAGGAGCGGGAAGGGTGTCCTAAAATTCCATTGCACCAGGTCCCTTGAATCCTCTAGGCGAAACTGACTATTGTGGTTGTTATTATTTTAAAGATGTTTACCGCTAATAATGAATATTAAATAATGTGAATGTTTCTATATTAATCCACGTATCACTTTTATCTCACATACTTTAGCATCAAGTGAAGAGTAAGAAATTCTAATTGATCCCACATTCGAAACAAAATCTCTAAGAAGTTGCTAAGAAATGTTCAAATTTAACGCATAAAAAATGTATGACCTGGTACATATTTTTAGACTGGACGCACACCAACAAAGTACAGCGAGACAAAGAAAAACTTGTATTAGTCAAAACTTGTAATCACAAAAAACGTTTTGCTCCGGATTGAAAAAGCACAGTAAAACAAAGCATTGGAAGGAAGGGAGACTGCAGTGTTCTAGTAGCAGCATGTTTGTTTATCTTTTATTTAAACTTGAGTTTGATAAAAAAAAATATAGCACCGCGTCTCACTACCCGTTCGGGTTATAGGCTTAAGTACTAATTATGTTAATGGATTAGTAATCGGGAAGGTTGAATTTAGAGGAAGTGAACCCACATTTACGTGGAGAGAGAGCGGAAAACTATTTCGGAAAAACCTCTCCAAGTTCACTCGACCAAGATTCGAACCTCGATCTCCCCGTCCTCAGTTGTCTAGATCAACACGACTGGCGCGTAGTTTGATAATTGTTCAAAGAAAAAAGGTAACACTTGATTCAATATAAACGTTATTAGACTAAACCATTAATATGAACTTTCCCAGCCAGGTTTTGTTTTAACATCCATTATAACTTTGAATAATATGATTTGGATGTCCATAGTATTCTAAACAATGTGGTAAGTGACATAATAAAACCTCACAGGTTCATTTATGTCTAAATAGTGCTTGATTCCCTATTATGCACATACAAAAACGTAAGTTGACATACATCAATGCCAATCTAAAACTGGGCTTCAATGCTGTATACACAATATATTATTATTATTATTATTATTAGCACCGCGTCTTACTACCCGTTCGGGTTATACGCACTTACGCTAATGTGTAATGGTAGGGTGATTGTGAGATGAAATGGAGGACCTACAGTTTAACGTGGAATCCGAACCACGGTGGAGGATTGGCATTCCCCACATTCACAAGATGTCTTGTCAGAGGTGAAGGAAGGATGTGGTAATCAGATAAATCTGTGCCGGGACCGAGGATTGAACCCCGGCCACCAGCACAGAAGTCTGAAACCTTACCCCTATACCGCCAGGTTACTCCTACACAATATAAAACCGTTCAAACATCATCAATAATACGATTGGATAAAAAGTAATTCACTTCCTCAATATAAGAAGAAAATAGCGAGTGGGCGGGCTTACCATAATCATGAAAATAAGTCGCCATTATATAATCAAAAAATAGATTGTAGTGATGGAACGTAGCACAAATAATTATACACTTGGAAATAAAGTCATTTCCAGAGAAAATAAAATTACTATCTTAAATAAACCGCGTATTAAAATACACAAAAACATAGTTTAAACATCTTGAAATAACAAGTTTGTATGATATTTTAGAGACTTAATTGAGATCTCAAGCGTTGCTCACAATATAGATTAGTATAATCAGTAACACAATGAAAAAAAGTTAATGTAGAAGATAAATTAAACAAGTAGAAACTGACATCCACTTAAGAGTTGAAACCCAGAAGAGAGTAATAAAAAAAAAAAACAAGTATATGTTACTGCGCGCTAACAAGAACTAATTGCTTGTTGAAAGCAACTTATATAGACGCTATCATTTATGCACGCTACAGGTATTGAAAGAGATAAACTGAAGATGGCGATACTAATTAGACGAAGATTAAGGCTCAGCAATCTTGAGAGAAGTGCGTACCGAGTACGTGTGTCTACGACGTTGAAGTTAAAACCTCGGTTTGGTTAGTAAGAAGAGATGAGGGATAAGGGCAATTTAAAATGTTCTACATAACGCCTTTTAGGGAAGATTCGAGTAGGCGAAGCAATTACAAAGATAATTTTGAAACATAAAATAATATATACTTAACTAGTACACATATATACATAAACGCCTTCATCGATAGGTACACGGTATAATCGTCAAACTCGTTAATTCTGGTTCGCCAGTGACTTGGATGGAGGCTGGGGTACGAATCCCAACTGAGCGTACCGAGTGTTTTTTTTTTACCACAGCGTTTTACTATTTGTTCAAACTATACGCATGTATAATAATTACTCTATAAGAGGTAGGGATAAGAAAGGAAGAATTTTAGAGGTTATCTACTGGCATTTGCTTGGAAGGAGAGTTGGAAACTATTTAGAAAAAGCCATCCTTAATATATCAGACGGGGATGCAAGCTACGATCCCCCCGTCACCAGCACACCAGACCAACATGAAAGTGACGCCTTAGACCATTCGGTCACTGAAACGGATAGCGGTGTAGAATAAATATCAATAAAGACTATACAAATACCATACACACACATACACACACACACACACACACACACACACACATATATATATATACCGCAGTTTTATTAAGAACGGACAGCTAAAAAAAACTACTAGATTTAATTTCAGGTATCCATACGTCAAGTCATGTGATCTGTGGTTGTCACTTTTGAAGTACTTTATCCATACCTATAAAACTACCCTATCGATAGAGTAGGAAGTTATAAATTTGAATATAAAAATATGTTTATATTTTCTAAAGAGTTCTTCAAATGTCTACAAATAAAAAAACCACGATTAAACCTAAATTAAAGTGTTCGAGTGGCATAATGAATTTCACGAAAGGTATGTTAACTTCACCATTAAACCACTAAAATCATATTATTTTCATAAAATTTTGGTAAAGAGAGGTTACTAATATACATTTTATTTAAAATAAACTATACAATTTAAAATGAAATTGAAAAATTATTATTATTACTATAAATATTAATGTTTACTGTTAATAGTGTCAATAAAGTGCATTATATTTACTTACTAGTGGAAATATTGTGAATTTTTAGCTGGCGCAATCTTTTTGCATTTTTCAGATTATTATAAATTCAATATAATTAACTTGTGCTTTGAGTCACGTAGTATGCAAAGTTCTGACACTTAATATGGAAATATTTGTTTTATATGGAGACAAATTGAAAAACCTCAAGTACGTCAAGGAATGACACGACTCATAAATAAATAGTCGGGATAGTTTTGGATTAATCTCCTTTGTAAAGTGGTTTGGCTCTATTAGAGTATTTAGGGAAAGTATCCATACCACTTGGTGGATAATATAACCAATTTATATGCATGTTTATGAATATACAAATACATTTAAAATTAATAGTTTAACACTTAACACCAGAACATTCTATCGAAACGATTCATTTTAAATGAAAGCCTTTATTATTTAATGTATGAGATTGTAAATTTATATTTACGCCAATTAGATTTTTTTAAGTCCTGTACTTTAAAGGTTTTAACGACTAATATAAGGGGTTACGAATGTATAATTTTTTTTTTTTTAAAGAGCATCAGTATTCACCTAGAGGTGTGTGTGTGAAGTCTCTAACATAAAAACTCATCTTAGATCACAGATAAGGTATACACCAGATCCCCAGCCTTACGGAAGTTTCGTGGCGCTCCTTGAGCCAGGTTGAGTCAATCAACACTGGAGATCGCTAGTGTATGTGCTCAGTGAGTGATTTAAAAACTTCCAAACGTGCAGTTGTTAAACGACTCGCTTTTAACATGTTCATCATAAAGGGAAAGTTATAATCGTAATCTACAGCCTGCGTAAGCTCTTTGTGAGATAGGATTATGTGAAGAAGGGGTTGGGTCGTTATCTGAACCTAACTTTGGGGAAGCCAGCTGATTAACTGAAGAAGGCTATTTATTTGTGTCGTTTCTATTAAAACCATGTTAGAATTAGTTTTTTTTAATGCTCTTTGATGACACTTAGCGAGGGCCGTGTTAAAGGACTCAAGCTCTCGTGTGGAACAAAGCCATTTTAACCTAGAAGCTGGGGGTCTGGTGTATACCTTGTCGATATCCTAGGCTCAAGACGTCGGGATTTGAATATTGACCTTCCAGGTGAAGATCAAGCACATTTACGCTATACTAACTTTGAGGTTGTTGATTAATATTAAAAGATGAATTGTAACAAAGTTTTAGTGTGGTCAATACTGAGTATGATGAAATTGAGGGTGTAGAGGGTAGTAAATCAGTAATAATTTGTAGAGAAATGTCAGTAGCTAAACCATCATGGATGCAGTGTGGTTTTAAAAGTCAAAGCAAACTGTGAATAGATACCCCCACTAAGTTTCAAAAATATATTTTCTTAGCACTGCGTCTTATTACCCGTTCAGGTTATATGCGTATTTATTAATTACGTTGATGATTTTAGGGATAAGTAAGGTTATAGTTAAAAAAAAGTGTACTCACAGTTGAGTGAAGAGAAAGTGGAAATTTTTTTTTTTTCAAAAACCAGCCTCAGTACAACCGACTGAGATTCAAACCTCGATCTCTCATTCACCAGCAGTCTAGTCTAGTGCAATAGTAGCACCTTAGACTATGCGGCCACCAATGCGAGTTTCAGGCATTAGTAACAAAATTAGTGTGCTGAGTGTTCTTGTTCTATAAAGGTGTTAGTTTAAAATTTAAGAAAAAGATTCACAGGTTTGTAGTCAAACCATTGGATTTTCCAAATTCGAACTGAGGTGAGTTGTCTTGTTTGTTATATAAATAAAGCTGTTTTTTGAGTATTGTGTCAGCTAGTTCATAAACAATTACACCCATACTGATAATCATAGTCATGATCAAGTGAGAAAGGAATATGAACTACTTGAAGAGCGATAAAGGCCCACATCGGTGGTCATCTGGGCCAAAACGACACTCTTGCAGTTAACTGGTCTTTTGGTAACCAGAATTTTGGGATTATAATCTAGGCCAGATGTTTTATTGGTATGCGGTTTTCCCCCCCTCCTAAATGGTTGTTTACTCCCCTTTCGAACAATAAAATATGCATTTACTCTAAATTATCACTTACTCGTCCTTTCCTCATTGGTGTAAATATGCGGATAGTCAGGACGGGAATGAAGACATCGTGTGCAAAAAATGACAAAAAATAGTTCAAGTTAATGTGTGCTTTTATAAAAGATTAGAAATGTACAATATTTTTACTGGCACAAATATGTTAGAAATATACTATTTATTGATTCGAGTATTTATGAACTTATTGATCATGTCAAACCAATATTTTACAAAACAACTTATTCTAGAGCCGACATTTCATGCACACCTCCAAAAATTAATTCATAGCTGTGAAATGATAAACCTCCGTTCCGTCAATGACAAATGTTTCAGAAATACCGTAAGTCGAATCCGGGACCTTACATTCGGCACACAGACGCACTATCAACTTAACAAAGAAAACGGGCGGTATCTTCTATCTGCCGTTCTTGGTGGAAGAGTTTGATTTATTCCGTTTTAAATACATTCTAAAGTCACTCTCTCATAAACAAGTCATTAATTAATTAAGACGAGGGGGAGGGGGGAGCAGAAATCTGTATAGGAGTTGACTAGTGGCTTGTCCACGAAACCTGGAAACCTTGGCCAGATGCCCAGAATCTAATTAACATTCAATATGCGCTCCTTGATATTCTTCTGTTTTAGTGCGCCCGAGCAATTACAGGCCACTAACGTAGGCGCTGAATGTTTTAACAGCCTACATCATTGGGAAATTATACAGCGCTTTGCTTCCTAGATAATTTACTGAATTTTATTTCATACGAGCTATAAAATAAAATTGATGATGAATATCATGTCAACGAGGAAATTGAAGATTAAATAGTTGTCAGTTTAGTTTTATAAAATATGATTATTTACGAAATCAATAAGCTTGGTTGTTGTTTTGTAAATTTAATAATCTTTAATACAATGATTTCCAAGCTAGTGAGTGAGTCTTTAGTTTTCTATAGATAATGGCTATTACTATTCTTAAGATAGTTAAATTGTAGGGATATTTTTTTCTTTCTTTTTTTTAGCTTAGATATTGGAACAGAATGTTTTAATGATAGATGTTTATTAGTAGGGAAGCTATAGTATAGATAATACAGCTGGGCTGAAATAATTCTAGAAGACAATAACATGGACATGGAAGCTATGGTATAGTTAATACTTGTTTAGTCGGGCAGCTCTGGAATAAATAATACTTGTGTGGTCAAATAATTTAGAAAAGGCACACATGATAAGGTAATCAGAGAAACGATTTCTATTATTTAAACATAAATCACTTTTCAATATTTGATATACAATGGAGTAGTAAATGTTATTTTAAAGAGTATGTGTTTTTTTTAATGTATAAAACACATTTACATCCAAAGGGCATCCTAAGAAAATATACCCGCTCTATATCCTATAAAAACTATATACCCACTCCAAGAGCCTCACAGTCTAAAGATTGGGTCTGGTCAGGGTTCGAATCCCAACAAGATGCACTTAAAAGTGATTTTTCATCTTCCGAGTTATCCCTGTGATTTTCACATCCTACATATGAATGCAAGCACCTTAAATTACTTTACACATACCTCCCTTCTAGATTAAGCCACTAATGTCGTTTCTGTAATAAATTATTAAAGTTTTTAAAAAGAGTATTATATAACAGTGTCTCCATTATTCCGCTCTGGTGAGCAATAAATATAATTCTTAATCGCACCATTAGGTACTATGTGCTATTAATAGACGAATTCTACTTCCCTATCCCACTCTCAACCCTCCATCCATTTCTCTTTCCGCCTGCACTTGAAACCAAACACCTAATAAACAGACCGTAATTTTTTTTGTGAACAACGCGTCTATTGTAAATTCATCGACAGCCAAATTAATTTCAAAATTATCCCAGCGTGCAATAAAATATTAGTTCATCTTTCTGTGGATTGGGAGGGAAATATCCTCAATTAAAATTATAATAAACATCCATTCTTAATCTAAATAATACTTGTAGCTAGAACGAATTCAAGGTTTTTACTGTGGATTTTCAAGTTAGTAAGATAAAAAAAAGTAGCAATCATAAAAAAAACATTAGAAATATGGTCACGTGATAATCTCAAAGTTTATCAATGGTAAGATATCATAACGACATATGTTGTCTGTACAGCGCTAATTAATAGTGTTTCAACATATTTGCTGCATGTGAACATCGGCTTGGGAGATGTAATCAAATTTCAAAATCAAATGTTTGAATCAGTGCTCGCGCATCTACAAAGCGCTATACAAGCAGACAGCTGCATTTACTGTTGCTAGGTCGAGATATGCTATAGCTCATTAAATGAAAGATGGATGTGCCATTCTGCATTGATTTGTTACACTGCAGAGTAAAATGATTTGAAAACATTAATAGTGATGATTATATTAAAAAGCTGTTTGCCAACTCAAAAATAAAACCTATTTATAATCAGATGTTTCTAGTTTGCGTTACAATGCATTATGGGCTTATAAATTTATGCTAACGTGTGAATTAATGTGCCACTCATGAAGCATTTGCTTTTAATTTTGGGCGAACATGTGAATCATGCTTTAAGCTGGACTTTCATTTATTTGGGTTCAGAGCAGATACTGCAATTAAATAATTATGTTTCTGATAAATGTAAATCTGGTCTTATAACTTCTGTTTACAAATGAATGACTGAAAAAATATTAAATTACCATCATTAGAACGGGAAAATAAATAGATTAGTCTGTGTATTCTTAACTTGACAATAGCTATATATATTCAATCAGTAGGGTTTTTTTTCATTCAAAGAATCTAGTTTTGATTAAAATTGGTTTAAATTTCAAAAACAGTTAAATAATGAGTCTTATAATGAAGGTTGCAAATTTAACTACCTAGGATGTGACATATTTTTTCAGCAAGTTACGTGCAATCCGTGAGGTGATAATGGTAATGAATGAATTAGATTTCCCTCCATTTTAATTTTTTAATGTATAGTTTTTATTGATTTAATTTTATAAAATAGTAAAATGGTATATAAAATGAAAAGTAATGTAAATACTGATATGCCTTGCAAGTATAAATTGTTAACGAAGATATAAGGTTGTTTAAGATGATGATTGCCGTAATTTTACAAACAACAAATTTAAAGGATTTTATATTTTACCGATATGTCATTTCGAAGGAGTGTTATCTTACTAAACGATAGTGATCATGTTTGACATAATTACACAATTATAAACCATTTATAATTTATTTATCTTGTAAACTATCTAGTTAAATACCTACATAATGCATGAAGACCCAAGTGATTAAAAGTATAATAATAATAATAATAATAACTATAGAGAAACATTTAATGGAAATTCCTTCAAAGAAAAATAAAACAACTTGCGTTCTTAGAACCAAAATAATGTGGATATATTTTATTTACAACTGACTCTATACCTAAAGTAAAAAATGGTAATATTGTGAGATAAAGAGTAAAGAAAGGAACTCTTTTAAGGTGTATAAATTATGGTAATGGTCCTTATCAGCCTAAATTATAATAGTTATAATCCTATTAAAACGGGCATTAAACATATACATTTAGGAGCACATAACTTTGTTTCTTGTTGTAACATAAAATTCAAAGACCAAATCTCAGTCAGGACGTATGGTACATTCCTTTTAACCTTTTGAGTCTTGAAATATATACTTTTTTAGGCAACAGATTTTAATTCTAGTATAAAACTAAAACAAATATTATATTATCAAGAAAGAAATTTAGTCGAAACACTTTCAAAAGGCCAGTTTTAAGATTCTCTTGATCGTGATTCCATGTTAGTCTAGCTTTTTTTTTTCTTCTTTCTAATTTGTCGGACATTTTCCTCCTAAGACTACCTCCATTCAATGTATATATATTGTGTGTATATATAATATATACAATCAACGCTACCTCGTGTTTATTTATTATAAGCTCTCACTTTTTTTTTAATATGATACCCCACCTAGCACTTATCCTAGCAGTGTATTTCAGAAGCAGTCAGGGAGCGTGCCAGGTAAGTAAAAGCGCGTGGGTTTACCCCCACAATTCACCAATACACTCCACCCAATCCCAAACTAGAGGTGTCCCTACCCCATGTCTTGGTGGTACAGGTAAGTATCGAAGCCTCGACCCTGCACCTTGAAGAGGGACGGAATAAACTTTTTGAACAAAATAAATTCAATACTATATAAATACTAATATTTTATTTAGCACCGCGTCTTACTACTTGTTAGGGTTATACTGCTTTAAGTACTAATTATTCTAATGGATTAGGAATTGGGAAGGTTGAATTAGAGGAAGTGAACCCACATTTGCGTGGAGGGAGAGTAGAAAACCATTCAGGAAAAACCACCCCCAGTTCACCCGACCGTGAATTCGAACCTCGATCTCCCTGTCCTTAGCGGTTGAGCTCAACACGACAAGCGCGTTAGCCAACTACGCCACCGAGGCGGGTATAAATACTAATGAAATACGACATCTCCAACTAGGAATCGAACCCGGGACCTCTTTGGCTTAATAACTAACGTTTTTACCATTGAGCTACCCGGAAAATGTCTCGTGCCTAAGGTCATGGTTCACTCATACCTGATAGCTTGTGACCTTAATTGATCACTCATATGTAGTTGACGATGTCTGCACGTCCATCACGGACTCTGCCTTAAAATCAGAGGGAAGAATGACCCTGTGCACGGGATTATTCCTAGAGAGACAAATGATCAGATCATTGTCGTATTAATCCAGAGGTCCCGGGTTCGATTCCCGTATCCAGGTATCATTTTTCAATTCAATGAATATGATATTAATATGGGGCTGTACACGTAATTAACGAATATAATAGCTTGGATATTCAATCAATCAAAAATTAAATATCACTTCAATAAATACGTTTATTTAAATTTTACACGCATACTCCTTTCAACAGTTCTTGAATAGCAGCAATTGACTAGAAACATTTTAAATTAGTAGAAGAAATCCTGGCCAGATTATGAAAAGCACGTGAAAGATATTAAATAAATTGTACGTTGCATCGCACAGACTTTCCCCCGATTTTATTTTAAAATATACATTTACTAAAAACTCATAGTATTTGGGAAACGAGATAATAGGTTTATACATTGTTGCAGAAGATCGCACCAAATGTCATAAATGAAGTAATTTACAATGTTGCTTACCTAATCTATGTAATTGAAAAATAAGAATACTGTTACAGAAAAATTGAGTAAAGAGAAATAAATATATTTGTCCACCAAAGATCATAAAAATCAAATTAACTTTCGAAAATCTGAATTAAAAAGTACATACATTCGCTTATAGCTAATAAATTATTGGTTTTATAAAAATATACTTCAAATAAAAGATTTGTATCTTCAATAATACTACAACTTTACACTGATAAGATATTTCATATCTCAAATAGTTGCGGAGAAATTACGAAAATTGGAACATTTTCCTTATATAAAGTACCCTCAAAGTCATTTTGATTAGAAAATGAGAATTTCCACCTTGTTTATAATTATAAACCGTGTATGTATATATTATATATATAATTTCATCGAAATCATTAAAACTGATTTCGAGAAATTGATTTTTTTCCTCCTTCAGAAACTACCCTTATATTTAGGGTTAGACATCTAATTAGGGGGATCTTATGAACGCCCCAGATACAAAGTTATAGCCCAATCTGTAAATAGTTTCGGCTCAAGCCCTAGGTACAGACAGACAGATGGCATCGCGAAAACCCCTTTTTTTTGTTTCAGAGGGTAACGAAATGTAGACATTTATTAAAATCTCGAGTTCAAATTTTTTGACAATTACAATACTCTCTCTCCAAGTTGTCAAGAGAAACTAGAAATGAATGATATTACTCTGGGTGGAAAATTAAATTAGACTTATCTCACAAAGTTGTAACCCGCCTCGGTGGCGTAGTTGGCTAACGCGCTAGTCGTGTTGAGCTCGACTGCTGAGGACGGGGAGATCGAGGTTCGAATCTCGGTCGGCTGAACTGGGGGTGATTTTTCCTAAATTGTTTTCCACTTTACCTCCACGCAAATGCGGGTTCACTTCCTATAATTCAACCTTCCCAATTCCTAATCCATTAGCGTAATTAGTACTTAAAAGCGTATAACCCAAACGTTTAGTAAGAGGCGGTGCTAAATATTAAATATTATACAAAGTTGTACTGTATTTATTATTTTTATTTAATTAACTATGTCGAAAAAAGTGTATGTAATAAAAACTGTAAAAATGAGGATCTTGGCTCACGTTCTCTTCTATTTCAACTCAGTCCAAGTCCTCGTGCTACACAACAAGTTTGGACGTAATGCATGAAATATAAAACAGGGGAGAAAGTTAATTTTATTATTATTAATACTAATAATGTTAATATTTTGCATCATAATTCTCTCTTTTATTTTATTAAATTACTAATCAATATTTATCAAGGAATAGGCCAGTATAAGTAGAAATCTAATCTGTACTTGTTTGAAAAATAAAAAAATAGAATAATAAAAATATTAGACAATAATTTATGAAATTGTGAAGAACATAAATAATAATTTAAATGATTTGAGAAATGTTTTGAGCTACTTCTGTGAAATTGGCAACTATTCTTAGACCATTAGTTTCTTGATAATAACGGGGGAAACTTTTTTTTAGATACTTAACGTGTCTTCCCTGTAGTTGCCAATTACATCAACATCGCTAAATTAATTCCAGTACTGACGTAACACCCATCTCCTAAGCCGTAATTCACCACTATTAAAGGGATAGCCCCAATTTCATCAACGATACATTTTTCAACTATGGCTGGAATCGATCTCAAAGTCTTATCTTAGTAGGTAGGCTGGCTACTAACCGAGATAACATGTTTGATTTTTATATAAATCCACTTAAATTAAAATCCTGTTATATTTTCATCCGGATTTGCTGATCTAGCACGAGTGTCTTGAGTGGTCTTGATAGATGTCAGAAAGGGTAATTTAGGGGAGGATTTATTCAAATACATTTCGTTATGTTAAAGATGACCTCAAAAAGGGGCAAAAGGCTGAATTGTTTAATACGGGAAAGTCATATCCATCTAAATAAATGTTGAGAGTCTGTGAAATTTTAGGTAATACTCGTAGCAAATTGTTAATATCTTAGATGAATATAAGAATAATAAACTAGTTATCGTTAGAAATGGCTTGAAAGGGAAATCAAATAAGAATAATTTTCTAAACAAATCTTGCTTAGTATAGGAAGAGGAGTATTTTTGTTTTACTCCCAGTTACAACATTTCATTTACACTGGAAGTTCCTTGACGGATTATACTATGGACCTATCTTATAAGATATGCCATAGTGGAAAAGTGAAAAAGTAAGCTTGTTACCTTTCAGTTCAATCGGAATGTACAACTTTGCTGGATCAAAAATTCCTTGTACAGATACAAATGTGTGTGTTTTTTGGAAATTTTGTGAAAACCTAAAGCGAGTTCCACTAAGTTGCCAGCCTGCGAAAACGATGGTCCCAAATGGCTGAGTAGCATGTGATGCATTCATAGCGAAACCAGATGAATTAGGAATTTTTAGTTCGAGATCATTACTTAATAATTTTTTGAGGTTAAATAGCCCAGAATAAGTGTGCCAATAAGAAACTAAATATAAGAGATAAATGGTAGATACGTCCTAGAAAATATGAGCATGAAAATTTAAAAGTTCAATTGTTATTTTTTAACAGAAATCTGCTCGGAAATCTTAAAGTGAGAACGAATGGAACGCGAGTTAAGGGCAGTATTTTTTTGGCGGTCTTATAAAAAAAAGTTTTTCGATAAAATAAATAAAATGTTGCTTTCTTAGAAAAAAAACTAATTTAATTTTCTTCACAGAGGGATATCATCAGTTCTTGATTATCTGTCAAGGGTGTCCTAAAATTTAATGACAGCTTTTTCTATTAATTTAAAAAGTTTCTCGTCTAATGCCACTATTCCAAAGATGGGTATTCAACAATTTTTGATATCATCATGTACGTGACAGTATTCTGTATCTTTAACGTTCGGTAATAATCAATCAATAATACATAACAATAGTAATATTCCAAGAGGTAGTCAAGTGGTCTAGCGACATTAGACTCGACTCAGAAAAATATCAGTGGCGGTGAAAACAGTGCTCAGTAAGTTTTTCAAATTGTGATCTTAAATAAAGGTAGTTTCTTATATACAAAAGAAAAACATGTGGTTATTTCCTTAAGTTTAAATTTATCTTTATTTCTCCTTAAGTAGCTTGGAGAGGCAGTTGTATTCAGAGCCTAGATATATCATAATATTGATAAATAAATACCATTATAATTTAGATAAAAATAATCTATACATTGCTTTCCAAATAACTTAACCTAAGACCGCACATGCTGTGTGACACAACATTGCCATCATGATTTTATTTTTATATATGTAATATAATCTATCTAGACCAATGTATTAATTTACTTTATTATTATTATTATTATTATTATTATTATTATTATTATTAGAACCACGTCTTACTACCCGTTCGGATTATACGCAATAATTTACTTAATCTCCAATGTAAATTAAACCTGTAGTTATCCTAGGTGGTTTGGGGAGTGGACCGGATATAAACAGTCGTTCATTTAGGTGTGTGTCAGTTAACATGGCTCCGAACTGAGAGCCCGGGATTATATCCTAGGTTGCGTGTCATTTCACCCTCAGATGAAATTGTTTAGAACAAGCTAATAGTAAGGTCAATTTCTGCTAGGAAAAATATTTTTGAGAATACAAACTTTTTTTCAGTTCAACATTGACAACAGTTTACTATTTTAGTGGTACTATTGTATTTGTATTTCCACTATCTTCAAAAGTGACACTTCATATCATATGATTTGACGTATGCGTATATTAGATTAGTTTTAGCAAATTCGGTAACTTGTCATACACGGCCCTTCATACCTTAATACTATTATAATTGCCATAAGGTGGGTTTAAACCCAGCCGGGGTCGACGGATTTGTATTGGGTGATAAAAATCAGTAGTACAACTTCCTTCGGAGGGATAAAATTAGTTGGTTCAGAAAGTGTACGTTAAATATTTCAAAGAAAGAAATAAGAATATCAATAGATAAGCATAGGAGTCTTCATTTAATTTGAGAACACCGATGAAAAATGTACTCATTTTGGGATTGATTTTACTCAATTATTATTAATTAGAACATTTTCGCTTGTGATAAAATAGTAACTATGTTTAATCGTAGACTATAAAATTTCTTTATTTTCACTTAGAATAGATTTTTATTCATCCACAGCTTTAAATTTTAAGAGTATTTATGTATTTTTTTAGTGTTAATGATATTATTTTAGTTGTAATAAAAATAATATATAGCAAATAAATAATTAAATCAAGTGGTAAACGCCATCTAATCAGAGAAATGTCAAAAGAAACGTGTATTAACAAATAATTTTAAAATATAAATATATGGTACAACACAATCGCATAAACTTTCTCAATTTTTGTTTTATAATTTCTAATATAATTTTCAAACACAGGGTTTGAGTCAACTACCCTTAATTATTTTTTATTCATAAAAACAAACACATAATCATGTTAATAACAATCAACATTCTTTATATATAAATTTTAAACCAAATTGTTCAAATATAATTAATAAAATTAAAATCGAATTATTTGTAAGCTACCCTTGAATTAGTTGTTATTTGTAAAAATAAAAAGTGTTCTTATTTATGATGAAATGGAATACTATTACCATAATCTCATTTTGAATTCAATCTTAAGGCAAGTTAAAAAAAAGTCTATAATTTATCGTAAGTAAACAACCATTACATTTGTTTGGATAAATAATGATACATTACTAGTGATAATGTAAAAGAGTCTCCCGATAACAATTTGAACCAAATCGTTATAAAGTTATTTTTTAAATAGTTTAAACTTCTGAAAAATCAGTTATCAGTAAACTACCTTTAAATGGGTTTTCACCCCCAAAACAAGTATACGATGGTAGTTGTCATATCACACAATCGAGATAATTAAAGCCATTTTCGAAAAAAATTAGAATTAATTTTTTTTTCTTAAGTAAACTGCATTTTAATTTGAGGGATATGGTCCAATAAAAAAGTTCTGAGGTATAAAAAATCTAAGTATCATGTATGAACAAAATCCATCCAAGTGTTTCGGATCCTTGGCCAGGGACAGACAGACAGACAGACAAACAAACAAACAAACAAACAAACAAAACAAAACAAACCAAACAGGGGGCGACAGACAGAATTGTAAAATCAACTTTTTTTTTAGTTCGTGCTAACATAAAACGTTAAGGATTAGTCATAATCTCGAGATAAATTTATCCACGATCACAATATTTTCTCTTGATATGAGAAAGTAAAAACAATAATTGTAAACCAGTTAAGAAAACAGCAATTTCCTTATTAATTAATACAAGTTGCACACTTATATGATAAAAGCATGACATCCATATCAACGAGGATAAATCTGAACACATTTTGCGATATTATTTATAGACAAGAGAGAAAGAGGGGCAAGGGGGGGGGGTGATGCCAAAACATAGAAAAACTCGTGGCCTTTAATCCCCACAACTCAAACCTCTAAAAAAAACCAATTCAATCGATCTGTATGTTACGTACAGTTATTACAAGGCGTAAGTCCCGATTATATTAAATGTACTCGGGCTATTTTAATATGACAAGCATAACATCAGCCTTCAAGCTTTTAAACTAACAAAATTAATTTTCCACATTGAATGTGGGAAGAGAAATTACACCAGGATAAAACAGCGCTGTTATTACGGGTTCAGCCCACAAGCGCTTGCAAGGCTTTGAGAAGAGTTTGGGTTACATCGTGATTAAAACGTCACGCCCATGTGAAGTCGACAGCCGTGTAAAATGATTTGGTTCCAAATAATTAGAGCTGACGTTATTTAGCTCGATATACAGGTTCTACCTAGACTCATTGTGTTATTTTTAGATGATACAAATAAAAAAAAAACATTATTATGTAGTTCAAAATATAAAGTTCGTTTAATTTGTAAAGGTTTTTATATTTGCTCACACGTAACAGTGCTCACAAAATCTAAGGCTTCGGTCTAAAAATATGCTCGATTGCCAGTTGAGGTTCGAATCTCGGCTGGATGTACTAGGGTGGTTTTTTCACCCGTGATTTATTAGTATGGTTTGCCCATCATTGCTAATGTGGTGGCATTTATTCCAAACACTCCTCCCAATTCCTAACCCTTAGAAAAAAATTTCTTTATAGCAATGTTTTTAAAAAAAATACAGCGTTTCCAAGGATATTTTTTTATCCAGTAATCCTCTAATATTTTGAATAATATTTAAGATAAATAACCTTGACCTTAACCGAGGATTGAACCCCGGCCGCCAGCATAGAAGTCTGACACCTTACCCCTAGACCACCAGGTCAGCTTTTAATTGAAGCTATGTTCCCACGCCCATAACATTATATTCCTAAAAATAACGTTTTACTCCATTCAAAACAATTGCTTTATTTTGGCATACAATACACCTGTTCAAATTCGTAAAGCCTTTTACTGATGAAACCTTATGGTTATAGAGAGAGGGTGGGGTCAAAACAATTGGACGATCAGTAACTTGAAAACTAACACTTTAATTGAAAAGTAAACATTCACTAGCTAAATAAAAGCAAACAATATACTACACTTTTTAAAGATAAAGTCACTCAGATGATCTCCACTGGACGGTGGGCAAACCCCAGCACATTGCCCACCACTTTTCTCGCCATTGATCGTATAAATGTTTCCACCCCACCATATGGGAAAACTTAGAAATAAGATATTTTATATAAATTATAAGAGCAAATGTGTTACTTTATTGTAGTTATTCATTATTTTAATTGAACTTTCATAAACGTTTAAGGTCATTTGACAAAATTATGGTTTATAAATAATTATTCAAAGATTTAAAATCACTACCGTTCACTACTTAAAAGAGATCACACTTGATATTTTATGCGTTAAGTTAAGAATTAATTATTGAATGGGGTAAACATTTAGTATAACTAGACATTCATATGAGGTGTACACAATGAAATAGCTTAAATATGAACTATGCTGCATTTCAGACCCACAAATTAGTTACTTAATCTTAACAATGCTACTGAATATATATATATATATATATATATATATATATTAGCACGTTTGACTGCTTTCACTCATAAACTGATATGATTTGAAATCAATGAATCACTATTTATAGCTTATAATTAATTATAAACTTATTAAAATTGTGCAATAATTTGTTTATTGTTGAGTGAACTTAAGTCATTTAAATTTAAGCGTATTGAAAGATAAATATTTTGAAATAGTGAAAAATATACACTAAAAATATAATAGATTAACCTAAACATTTGCATACAATCATTTCAAGTTTAGGTGACCTGGCGGTCTAGGGGTAAGGTGTCAAACTTCTGTGCTGGCGGCCGGGGTCAATCCCCGGTCGCGGCACAGATTTATCTGATTACCAAACCCTTCCTTCACCTCTGACAAGACATCTTGTAAATGTGGGGAATGCCAGGCCTCCACCGTGGTTCGTATTCCACGTTAAACTGTAAGTCCTCCATTTCATCTCACAATCACCCTACCATTACACATTAGCGTGAGTGCGTATAAACCGAACGGGTAGTAAGACGCGGTGCTAATAATAATAATAATAATAATAATAATAATAATAATAATAATAACATTTCAAGTTTAAATTCAAACACACTGTCGAGCACCCATTAAAAGTAAATAAAGGAAGGTTTAATTTATCTAAATATATAATAAAAGACTCAGATTTTTAAACATAGTGCTTATAATATTATTTAAAGGGATAATTATTTAAAAAAATTGTTATTTATTTCTACCCTTTTTCTCCTCTCTAAAATGATAAAATGATTCATTATTCAAAGAACCAATTTTGGTGTGTTATATTTTACTTTTCACAATATGGCCGTGTCAACCTAATGATATCAGCCAACAAAACGTGACCAGAAGACTAATGTAGGGTCACACAGTAAATCATGGTGTGGCTGCATGCCGACACAAGGCCTCTCCTCACCCTCAACCATCATAAGGTGCGAAACATAACATGTTTAGTGATGGATGAAAAAGGGAAATGAGAAGAAAACTGAGAGTTTGGAGACAAAATAACTTGTGTATCTCTACGAAGTAGGCCTACCTTTTACCAGACTGAGTAAAAGGTACGTCGGCTTTCTTTCTCTAACTGTATTCAGTTTTACTATCGTGGTTGTTGGTGTTGTAATTTAACACATACTTGAAAGAACATAATCAAATGAAAGCATGATTTACAAACTAGATTAACATAACCTACAGTTAATACTAAATTCACAAAACTAATGGCAAGTTGTCTACAGATTAATTTCCATAAAAAGGTTTCTTTTTTAGAAAAAAAATCTTGAACCCAAAATTTGATAACATTTCAATTGTTTTGGTTTTATTTTGTAGATATTTAAAAAAATATCATAAGTGACACTTGCAGATTACATGACTTTACGTATGAATATGTCGCACTTTATTACGCAAAGTCAGTAGGGGCTAGGAAGGTATAACATAATAGGAAATGTGCTCGTATTTGCGTAGAAAAGTAGTGGGGAACCGTTAGGTCCATATTTGAATGCCAGCCCTTCTTCCTCAGCTCCCATATTACAAACAAACCACGCCAAATGAACTCGACGTTGATTATGCGTGCACACCGGTGTGAGTAAAAGTAATCATACTAAACACACTTTTCTTACAATTATTTTATATTGTTATGGTTTTTTTAATTGGAGCGAACGATAATTAAATATTAAGAAAAAACAAAGGAAAAGTATTTCTTAGAGTTGATTAAATAATTATGATTATCTTCATACAATAATAATTTTAACAAACCACTTCGGTGGCCATATGGTCTAAGGCATCACACGCCCAAAAGACTATACTGCCGACAATCGGAGCTTCTCGGTCGGATGTAGTGCAGAGGTTTATTTTTTCCTATATAGTTTTCCACTCACCCTATACGCAAATGTGAGTACACATTTTCTTAATTCAACCTTCATCATCTCTAGCACATTAGGGTAGTTGGTACACATAGCCCGAAAGGGTAGTAAGACGCGGTGCAAAAAGACTTAATATAATATAAGACTATAATGTGCAGTTTACGTTGAGAATTATAAATGATTAGCAGTTTTAACCTTTATCCCCAAAGTTAGGCAGCACAGAATCTACCTACAGTAGCCCCATGGCTTCTTTGGTGCTGAGTGATAGCTCACAGCTGACAGATGACGGCGTTAAAATGTTACCAGACAAAATTATGTATCCCTACGCCGAACCATATGATCTGCAAAAACATATTTTTAGCAGCTGTCACTTCTGGCATTCAAAATGTATGTATATACCTAAATGTTGACTGTCATAAGTCAGCCGTGAACTGTCAGTCAGCACCAAAGAAGCCATGGGGCTACTGTATATCAAATTAGAACGTTCAACATCTTTATGATAATTCCTCGTTGTACAATCCTGAGCTGACAATGGCAACCAAATCCAATCATGGTAATTAATAAATTTTATACTCTAGATAAAATATTACCTTGTCCAAAAAATGGGCACACAAAAAAAACGCAACCTATTAACAACGCAATATTAACCTAATTACGATCATAAAATAAAATAAACGAGCCCTTTGACATTGTTAAGTACATATTTTAGATTTAAGAGCATCACAGTTCACCTAAGAGCGTAAATACAAGATAAACTCTGATGCAGAAATATAATGAATAATAAAAATCATAGTAGTCTCATAGTTCACCTTGCTATATTACCAGAATGTATTTATAATTTAATTTTTATGTGGTTCTTTAACAAACTTGGCAAATTAAAAAAAAAGAAATCCATGCTGAAAAGAATATTTTATAATCATTTTGGAAATATTTTAAACTAACTCTCCCCCCTCCCCCCTACCTCTTCCCAACCATTTTTTCGGGCCCCCTTTTAAATAGTAAATATTAAACACGATTTATTTTGTTATTGGAGACCCTCCATTTTCCTCACAAATTTTAATTTTCTCCCTCACCCAAAATGGCTATTTTTATTTTACACTCTCCCTACTTATTTACATATTTTCTAAATTTAAAATCTTCGGTCTTTTATGGTTATTTAGAGTGGTCTTTCTTTAAACCTTATTGCCAAATTTCCGTTTTCTAGCATACATAAAAGTAGTTGTTTCTATTATTTTTTTGAAATTGTGACCCATATACCCCGTTAAAACAACTCCTAATTATAAATTTCAAAGTTTAAGATGGATATGATTATCTGGAGTAGTTATTACAAAATTTAAGTGTTTGCCAAATTTAAATTTTCTACCACAGTTAAGGTTTTTTTATGTTCTTTGTTCACCCCTGTTTACCAAAGTCCTAACAAAAAATTTAACATTTTCAGGCCTTAATATTAATTCAGAGTGGTATTTTTACCTGCCTACCAAATTTTAGTTTTATACCAAACTGGAAAGAAGTATTTTTACTGTTTATATTGAAATTTTAAGCCCCCACCATTTTATTTTCACCTATTCACTCTTAGAAATTTCAAATTTTAAGATTTATTTGATTATCTTATGTTGTCTCTCCACCCTTCCTTCAAATTTTAATTTTTTAACACATTTAAAAGGTATTATAAATAAAGGCCCACACCACAACCCATTTGCTGGATCCTCATTTTAAAATTTCTTTGTATTAGATTTTTCTGGCTATACAAGAAAACCCCGCTACCTTCCTGCCAAGAAAAATGTAAAGCTTCCAAGCCCTAAAGTTCTGGATGAGTGAGTCAGTGAATTCACCCTCTTAGAGAAATAAATCTAAAAAGCTCCATCCAATTCAAGAAAACAATTTTCATTCTAAATTTCAAGGCTCCATTATTGTCCACTGGTTCAAAAGAAACAACTTATGAATTTTGAAAACTTTTAAACCCTTCTCTGCCCCCCCCCCACCTCCCCCAACGAGGTCAAATTTTAAGATTTACTTTGCTATCTGCTTAGGCGTAGAAATTTCATTTTTCTAGTGGGGGTCCGAACCCCCACCCCCGCCCTTTTTTACAAACTTTCCCTAGTTCCTAAATAATGTTTTGAGTAAGTAGGTTTGTTAAACAAATGTATGGGAGAATATAGTAAATCTACCCACTGTATTAGGATACAAGGTAAGGTCCACAAGGCAGGTGCGCAGTAGCCTGTCATGCGTGTCTCTGATTTCAACGTAGCCTACTGCGCGCTCAGATGTATGCTCCCGATAATTTTTCTTGTTGTTTAGATGCTCTAATCTTTCTTTATTTCTGGCTCTAATGCTTTGATGTATGTGCAGTGGCAGCTCGTGTATAGGCACTGCGTAACTGCAGCACCCCCTATTTCCGCTTGATATTATCGACAACATTTAATATAATGAGTCATTTTTATTTTATTTTTGTAGTACAATATATATTCCTTAAACTTAATGCCAGTACTTCAGTAGCCATCCCCCAGTTTATGAAAAAGATACAAACAAAAATCTTTGTATGGAACTGTGCGCTTCACAGTGCCAGCGACGTGGTGTTTGACTGTGCACATAGGACGGGGGTGGGGAGGAAGACGGGACTGCCAGGTGGAGAGAGCACTGTTGCTCTCGTAGTGCCGGCTCAAGTATGATGGCGGAAGGAAGGTTTTTTTTACTCAGCGTGTGTTGTGCTTAAAATCCGTGTACCATATTCTTGAATGTGATAAAGTGTAGAAGAGTGTAGAATTAGATTATTATTCTGCTTCCCGCTATTCTATTTGGGTCTTTTTTTTTCAGTTCTTTTATTTAATAGAAAGACTAAATACTCCTTGCAGTACTTTCAATGGAGAAAAATTTCCTCAATTGTCATCCAGAGATCAAGGAGAAAATTATTGAACTTATTGCGCAAATTAAAACAAGAAGATTGGATATCATTTTTAAATGAATAGATCAAGCTTGAACAGTAACAATTTAAGTTAAAGTAAGTAAAAAAAAATTTTTGTTAAAATTGTATCGAGTTCCTGAATAAATTTTATTTTTATACGTGTTTTTTTTTCTTTTTACACAATTTTAAAACAAAGGCTAAACATTTTCTGGTGCAGCTCCACCACTAGTTTTAGCTACGAGCCGCCACTGTGTATGTATGCTCTAATGTTTGTTTACCTCTGTGTCTGTGATAATAATTAGTAGTAGTGATGTCTTGTTGTGTAGTTGCTCTCAAGATTCTGTGGTAAGATTTTATGGATTTGCAACTGACAAAACATTGCGAAAACAATAGGCGCACGCTTGTAAAAGAGCTGACAATTTTTGTGTCTCTAACGCTTGTGTTTGCTCTGATCACTTTAGTGAAACGGACTTTGAATGTGACTTGAGGGCGGAGTTACTCAAATTGAAACCAGAGTGTTAAAAAAAAAGTTGGTGCCACATTTTAAAATGCCAATTGTCACAGTTTCTTGCAGTAGTTCGGAAATAAATAAAAGAACTGATAAACGTAAAAAAAAAGAAGCTTAAACCTTCTTTTAAATACACAAGAAAGAAAGAATTTGCCCTTTCCATCCTTAGAACACGGGACTAGTCCAACACAATAAGTACACAAGAGTTAGAGATGGAACTGCTAAAGAAAGAAAATAATATTTTAAAGAATGAAAATAAAATTTTAAAGAAAGAATATAAAGAGAATTTGACAGCCACTGCTAGGACAGAAATTTCTCGTTTAACCGAAACTATAAAATAAATTGAATCTCGTTTTACCAGCTCTCAACATTAAATTATTTTAAGGGGAAAATGTATGAATTGGAATTCTGAAGATGCAATATCGCTAAAATGTGTATCCAAAAAAGCATTTAGATATTTAAAAGACGTTTTAAAATATCCCTTTCCAAGCGAAACGACAATAAAACGCAGTCTCAGCGAGTTTTCTGTTAAGCCAGGATTTATAGATGTAAAATACTCAACTGTCCAAGTTTTAGTAATCCGAAGCTTAATTGGAAAATTTAAACAACCCGTGTATTACGGATTTGACAGACCCGTCGATAAAGAACCTGTCTGTACAATTATTATAACCCCATTTTCTGAGAAGCGCCAAATTTTGTTTTTTTGACGTCCCTCATGTTCTAAAATTTTTGAGAAATCATTTACTGGAAGAAGGATATCAGATTTCTAGCGGTAACACTCTTAAAATAGATGTATTTGCACAGCTCGTCAAGTTACAAAAAGATAGCGATCTGAAATGTGCGTAAAAATTAACACTAATCACCTCCTTCTAACAGGAACAGAAAGACAAAATGTCAGGAAGGCTGCAGAATTACTATCCAGAACTGTTGCCGCTGCTATTGAATATACTCTACCTGAAAATGAACATGTAGATACATTTTTTAATACTATAAATGATGGCTTTGATGTGCTAAACTCTAGATTAACTTATCATTAAACAGATAAGTTGAAAAGTGCCTATGGGATTAATTTAAATGAGCAGAATGCTCCCCTTAACCCCTTTTTTTTATGATATGTGCGAATCTATGCGAGCAAATGGGAGAAACAAACTATTACCTTTCCAAAAGGGCTTCCTAATATTTAGCCGTAGTCTTCAAGGGTTCTACACAGAGCTACACTCTGAAGGATAATAATATATTATGGCAGCAATATGTAATCAAGACGACCTTGAGTCTTATTTTTCTTTGATTACAGGCCTTGGTAGATTTTATGATCATCCGCTACCAATGGCTGCGAGCCAAAGAATAAAATCTTTACTTTTGAGCCGCAGTGCATCAGTAACAATAAAAACTGGGAAATGTTCAAATGTAGACACAACCACATTAAGTGTCGATGTACGTAATACAAAATCTGAGATGTGATATCCGGGGTGATTCACAAGTAGAATCTATAGTACAGGTGGAAATTGAGAGTGAGCAGCCAGAAGAGGAAGAATGTATACCAACTATTGAACACCAGTTAACAGAAAGTAAAATAATATTCATGGACAAGTATTAGGAGAAAGCACAAACTTACTAAAGATTTTCGAAGGTTATATTGCTTATAGAGTGAAAAAGAAAAAGCTAGTGCGTGGGCTCAGATTATATTTAACATGGAAGAGGACTTTAATACATTTCATGGCGGTGGTTTGAATAATGATTGTGATGTGATGAAAACACTAGTGAACATCCTCAAGTAGAAGTATAGTGACATAGATACATTTGCTATTTCATGTTATGTTTGAACGCGGACCTTTATTAGAATGAAGTCTTGTCAGAAAAGACCAATCTACGGTAGCAAGAAGTCTTATGGCGGTAGGAAGAAATCAAAGAAACTAGTTAAACTTTGATGAGTTAATTTCTGCGAGTTTATCCAATACTACATTATTTTATGATAAATTTTATTTTATGTCTTGCCAACATTATTTTATTTGTTTTTAATCTTGAATTATAAGAAATGGTCTTATTTGTATTTATTTTGTGAAACTTTCTTGTAACTCCTTAAACATGTTCTTCATTGCGTAGTTTTATCACAATGGCTGGAAGTGTAATCTGTACAGTTTTAAATCTTAATTATTACATCTAACTTAAATAAAAAAGCATGAGGAAATGGTTATAAATTGTCAAATGTGAAACTGATAATCAAATTCAAATTTACTTTAAAACATCTGTTAAGAGAGATGCAGGCAGCTACCAGGCAGTGTTATAGTAATGGACTAGCGCGGCCAGTGGGCACCGAGTGATGTGTCAAAGGGGTGGGAATGGGGGAGGCGGGGGCGGGGGAAATGCACGTGGACCCTACCGTGTATTCTAAGTACTGCGAATCTACCTACATAAGCTACAAACTCCACTTTTGACAATTCTTTTGTTATTTAAGTTGCTCTTGTTTTAAGGTGATTCCTCAAGTAGGATCGTACATGTGCTAGCAAAAATATATGCCTCGTATCCTCGGACCCTACTTACTCAGCTCATTCCAAGAAAGGTCCTTTGTTTTTCAATAACATATGAATGCATGAGCAAAGAAGTACAGTGTTTGAAATTTTGTCAGAGATAATTTTACAATCGGAAGTTTTACTAGGTGTATCTTGAAAGTGAATATTAAAATATGTGTTAGCTAATATTTTATTGATGACATTTGCAATTAAAACCATATTAAGTAAAAAAAAAATAGGTTTTATATTTATTTGTGGACCTCCCTTTAAGGTGGCGGGCAAAAAATTCCAGTGGGGTCAAGTTAATCCCAAGGGGGCGGGGGGTCCAGATCACCCGGATCTCAACCTTTCTACGCTCTTGATTACCTGGAGTTTTTCTATCTGTCTGCCAAATTTAGACTTTCTACGACACGTAGAAGTCATTTTTCTGTTTAACCTCCCCGTATATTTCCTAGGGTGTCCTCTAAAAATTAATGGTTTTTAGACTTTTTATTATTTGGAATGGTCCCTTTTAATGTACTGCCACTGCCAACAACTAAATTTCCCACCTAATATATAGAGTTTTTTTTCTCTTCTAATTATAGTTCCCCCCAATATTTATCAAAGTCTTAATTTAAAAAATTATCATTTTTATATTTTCCTGGTTAATCGGGTGTTACCCTTACATTGCTACTAAATTTCAGTTTTTAAGCTCATCTTGAAGTGGGTTTTCTTTCCTTGTCAGATCTTATTTCAGCTTTATATAATATATGAATTTCTTATTAATCTATACTATACTGATTAATTAAGACATTCATCCGATTCAGTGGCCTAATGGTCTAAGGCATCATTCTCGTGTTCGAACAGGTGACAGAAAATAAAAAAATATAAGAGTTTCGTATAAGTGAATAAACTTTATATGTATAGTAAATAACGGTGACCTGGCGGTTTAAGGGTAAGGTGCCAGACTTCTATGCTGGGGGTCCGGGGTTCAATCCTCGGTCCCGGCACAGATTTATCTGATTGACAAACCCTTCCTTTACCCCTGACAAGAAGTGTGTTAATCACAGCTTGTAATGTGTGGAATGCCAGGCTTCCACCGTGGTTCGGATTCCACGTTAAACTGTAGGTCCTCCATTTCATCTCACAACCATCCTACCCTTACACATTAACGTAAGTGAGTATAACCCGAACGGGTTGTAATACGCGGTGCTAATAATAATAATAATAATAACAATAATAATAATAATACAGTAAATAATGAAAAATATATTTCTCTCGTCGATTGGTATTTGGTTCACTAAATACGCAATAGCGGAACAGATTCTCCGACTTTTCGGAATCTAAAAGGCGTTGTTTTATGAGCTATTTTCCACGCGCCATATAAGTCTTGTTGGTAGTTATTTGAGGATTATGTTCTTGTTGAGAGGTAGTGAGTGATTTGTATCGGTAGTTTTAGAGAGTGCGGAGGGTCTGGTTCTCTCACCGGCTATACGCTCCAATAGACCGCACTTCACTCGTGAAGGTCATGCCAATGACTCTGCTAATTATCGGAAAGCGCGGGTTCGACACACTTTACCCTCCAAGTTCATCACCTCTACGCCTGGCTGCACTCTAAGCACATTCGGTGCATCAACAAGCTTCATTATACTGTGTTAGTTTAAAAAAAAATTAAATCTGGAAATCGAATTGAGACTTTGAAATTAAAATGTTATTTTAGGCAAGATGTTTTGGTGGGAATTCACCTCTTCCAAAGGACAGCTTTTCAAAAATCAAAGACTAGCTAGGATAATTAATATAGTAAAGATATTAATACGGATTAAAAAATGGTAGATAGAACTTATTCAAAATATAAACTAGTAAAACTACTTTAAAGAAGTAATTAAAGATGCTTCAAGATTTAACCGGGTAAACTAGTGGAACGGCTTCCAGGCGGTACCTAGCAGACTATTCAAGACCGTTAATAGCAGAATAACTTTTAAACTTTTTTTTTATTAAACTGTAAAACTACTTCAATGTTCTTAATTTTTTTTTCATATTTTTTGTGATATTTCAAATATTCACTTAAACATGTAACAGGATTGTACTCAAGATAGGGTGGTGTCCTATTGGTCTAAGGGTAAAATGTCGGACTTCTGTGCTGGTGGTCCGGGGTTCAATCCTCGATCCCGGCACAGATTTATCTGGTTGTTAAAGCCCTCCTTTAACTCTGACAAGACGTGTATTAATCGCAACTTGTGAATGTGTGGAATGCCATGCCTCCACCGTGGTTCGGATTCCACGTTAAACTGTGGGTCCACCATTTCATCTCACCATCATCCTACCATTACACATTAGCGTATATGCGCATAAACCGAACGGGTAGTGAGACGCGGTGCTTATAATAATAATAATAATAATACTACAGATAAAAATATATAAATAGATTTTAAATTTTCTAAGTTAAAATTATCTTGTTTTTCCTCTTTGCTAATGTGTAAAAAATTTGTAAAATGATCAAAAACTACAATCTATAATAGGTTCTTAATATTTTAAAAAGCAATGGGAGTATATAGAATTAGGTACATTCATTTCAAAATAAGACATGTTAAAACTTTTTACAACCTCCATTTGTTGGAACGTGGACTGAATATCGCTGGTAACGGGAAGATTGGGTGTCTATTCTAGGCCGGGTGTAGAGAGTGTAGTTTTTCCTTAGTTGTTTTCCACACCCCGTATATGTAAACTTGGGTAAATTTCCTCTAAATTCTCCTTATACATTCCTCATTAGGGTAATATTATGGCGTGCTGGCTTGGACGGATAATAAAATGTGGGTGGAAAAAACCCACTATTTTGCACCCAATGAATATTTCAACCACACCGAGATTTAAATTATTATTTTTTAAATATCCCTAGAGTCAGATAGTTAAATGTCTCAGCAAAAACGCCTCAAAGATTTTATATCTATTCGAGAAGCGAAGAAGATTGTTCACTCATTCTAATAAGGTCAGGGTACAAATCCAAGTGAGGTTTTCTGAGAACACTTTTTTATTCTACCTCCACGAAGGTGCGAGTATTTTCCCTCAACATTCTACCTTTCCCAGCTCTATTCCATTTGTGTAAAAATTCAGGTAAGACGTGATACATTAAAGGGGGGAGGGGGGGGGGGGAAATCCGGGAGCTTTGGAATAATGGAAGATTCGCCACCAAAAACGCGCGAGGAATTAAATGTCACAATATCCCAACTATCTCCTGAAAAATGAGTATTGTAGAATTTAGAGAAAACCTACCCACATTTTTGTGAAGGGAGGTTGGAAAGACATTTAGATAATTAGCTATGTATAAACCCAACCAGGATTCGAATCCCAAACTACATAATGTAGGCAAACCAGCAGACCCGGCCTTGTGGACATCGTTGCTGATCTCCCGGTTTTGAAATCACTAACTAAGGGCCAGTTTCATAGTCAAATTTAGTACGCCTCAAAGTGCGGCGCTACACTAAGTACATGACGACACCTACCTATACCAGAATGGAATGGGCCAGTTTCCTACGCGAGAACGGCCCATTACATTCGAGTTTAGGTAGGTGTCGTCATGTACTTAGTGTGGCGCCGCACTTGAGGCGTACTAAATTTGACTATGAAACTGGCCCTAAGACGAAAATGTATTAATGCGAAACAGGGTTTGGTCCAATACCGTTTACACCTAGGTGAGTGGAAACAAAGCTATGTTTATGTAGGCTCACATTTTAATCGAAGAGGAAAGTCGAAAATGTACAAGAAATTTTAAGAAAATTGTAGATTCATGAAGTTAATTCATATCAAGTCACAATAGGAAATTTTCTTTATTATTTAAGAATTTAATTAATTTCGAATGACCCGCCTCTGTGGCGCAGTTGGCTAACGCTCTAGTCGTGTTGAGCTCGATTGCTGAGGACGGGGAGATCGAGGTTCGAATCTCGGTCGGGTGAAATAGGGGGTGGTTTTTCCTAAATGGTTTTCCACTCTCCCTCCACGCAAATGCGGGCTCACTTCCTCTAATTCATCCTTCCCAATTCTTAATCCATTAGCGTAATTAGCACTTAAAGCGTATAAGCCGAACGTTTAGTAAGACATGGTGCTAAATAATAATAATATCGAATGGATATAGTCAAATTAGAGTAAATTTTCGGTACAGTTCGATACATCTTGGCAAGGAAGTAACTCGGTACAGTTCGATACATCTTGGCAAGGAAGTAACTAACTTCAATTAGTGTATCATTATCTGCTTAGCAGACAATGTGTCATGTTTAAGGTAAGCTACAAATATTTATTATGTGTTTAAGGCGTTATGAATTAGTACTTAATCATGAAGTATAATTCAAGAACTTTTAAAATAAACTCAATAGTTTATACTTTATTGTAGTTATTATTACCACTAAATATAACATTTATNATCCTGTTTTAATTACCGAACAAACACAATTAGAACCTAGATGTAAGGGGCCGTTCACACCTAGTTTAATCGAAGCGCACCAACCAGAAAACATTGTTTCCGCTCACACCTAACCGATTCGAATCAAAACTTGAGAGAAAATAATACTTCGCGCAGCGTATTTAATAAGATTCGACAGGGAAAACTTTTGGCTCATCGATAATTTCCAGGAAAGTTTGGGGACATTCGACAATTCGGTGCAGTGCTATCCCCGAGAAATTTAATCCCCAGAAATAATGTTAATTTATATATATATATAAATTAACATTATTTCTGGGGATTAAATTTCTCGGGGATAGCACTGCACCGAATTGTCGAATGTCCCCAAACTTTCCTGGAAATTATCGATGAGCCAAAAGTTTTCCCTGTCGAATCTTATTAAATACGCTGCGCGAAGTATTATTTTCTCTCAAGTTTTGATTCGAATCGGTTAGGTGTGAGCGGAAACAATGTTTTCTGGTTGGTGCGCTTCGATTAAACTAGGTGTGAACGGCCCCTTACATCTAGGTTCTAATTGTGTTTGTTCGGTAATTAAAACAGGATAAGCCACTTAATAGCATGTGAAATGATTAAATGCCAACCAAAATATTTTGCAGTGTTTGGATATTTAATTGGTTCATTTTGTTTGTGTTTGGCTTAAATGACATCGCTTTCAAAAGTGAAAAGTCAAATTACAGTATAAAATAATGTACAGCGAAAACAGTTAACAACTTTAGAATTAAAAAAAACCAAAGTGGTGGGGAGGGGGAAGGAGAAGAGGGTAAGGGGAAGAGATTGAAAATAAAAGCGAAAGTTGCCAGAGCACGTATTTTCGGCGGGAAATATCTGTCATGCAGTATGTCTCTCGGATGGGGTGTGTGACGTTATTTCGCGGCGTAAACTCACTCCGGAAGTTGCAACCCCTCCAACAGATACCGCAAGTTAACTGGTTGGAAAGGGATGGAGAAGGGGGGTGGGGGGGGGATGTTTGGTGCGTGCTAATAGCTGTACGATAACCGTATCACGACCCTTAAAAATCTCTCCCCCCCCCCCACTCCTCGTATAATTCCGCCGGTACCATCCCTCTGCAACAATAATGGCTACCACTATTCCATGTTTATTGCCCACGAAAACACCGGCGTTCGTGGCCTTATCAATGTAGAGGGAGGAGGGGGGAGGGTGTAGTGGAGTGTTACGAGAGGGCTCTTTATGAAGGCTTTTTTTTGTGTGTGTATGTATGTACATGTTGAAAGGGGTTTGGGTGGGGTGGAGGATATTACATTGCGACACATCTACTCTGTTGAGTGTACACATCGAACCCTCTAACACCCCTTAACTTGCTCTTCCCCCCACGAGTTGCAAATTGAAATCACGCCGCCAAAATAGTCTGTAGTCATGGGCGTCATGGCTTACGAGGAAAAAAGGTACAAAACACTCGTACCCACTTGAGGATTGAACAGTAACCGCTTGATTTCACATGTCCAAAAACGTTGAACAAAATGTGATCTTGTGTGGTACAATTTATGGAGTTGCTGAACTTATTTTATTGGTAAATTTACCAAACACTTTCCAGATACACATTATTATATTAGCACAAAATGTCTAAACCAACTTAGCATGTGGAGGGTACGAGGGAAAAGAGGGAAATCAATTTACACCTATTTTTCAGGACAACAAGTCTTACACAGTATTTTAACGACCATAGCATACCTGTTTTTTAATTAGTTTCCTAAGAAATGTATGTAGAAAAACTCGTATAGACAGAGTCAGTAATGAATGGGTGCTGAAGGAGTACCGTTTGAAAAGGAATCCAATAGGTCAATGTGAAAGAAACGTCTTACGTTGGTTTGGGCATGTTGATAGTATGAGTGTGGATCGAATAACGAAGAAAATATATGGAGGTAGAGAGTGTGGATCAAAGGGAAGGGGTAGACCATATAAGACGTGGCTAAATGTTGCAGATGATTAGACGAATGTGTGAAAAAGAGAAACATTTATAGTTTTAAGAATAAAAGAGAATGTATGACTTGGTGTTGTTGAAACAAAGGAAGTATGTAAGGATAGGGAAGTGTGGAGAAAGTTAATGAGGATGGACTAAGTACGGGGCTTTTTTTGAGCTATATTCACAGTTTCTTGCCTTCCCCGTAAGGTAACTATGGGATTAGGTATGTGTGTGTATATGTGTGTGCGTGTGTGTATGTATGTGTGTGTATGTATAAATGCATTAATTTAAATAGGCCTATGTCAGAAATAATTTTAACTAAAATCCAAAGAGCATTAAAAAGGCTTAGTGATTGTTTAACAGATAGTAGTATTAAATCAATTTGAGTTATAAAGTAAGACTTCCTCCTTTTATCCCGTACCTTCAATATATTAATAAACAATATATTAATTCACTCCAAACCCAACTGCTAGATAATACGTAATAATCAATCACTAGATTGACCAGGTATTCAAATAGTATATACCCATATCGGCCTGAATGGAAATCAACGTTTCCTGTATTGTAATCTATCACCCTAACTACCTAACCATAGAGACAAACTTTACTAACATTTGTTTTTTCTTTGTTATTACATTCCTGTGAAAATGTTGGAAATCTTGATTTAGATTTCACCATCTTATAAAATTCAATGAGGCAGGGAAATTTCAAAGAAAAGCATTACCTGAAGAAATATATAATTACGTAAAGCAAATTGTTAAAAAAAATTGCTCCCATTTTAACTTAAGGGATTCAACCCCCACCCTTCGTATCAGAGTCAAGCTCTGATGCTAATAATAATACATAATTAAACGTCTTTGAGCGAAATTTACCCAATTTTAATTTTAGCGTGATCACATTCCAATTATTTCTACGTATTTTTTATAAAGTGAGGATATTTATGACGCAAGAAAAGGTAAGTTTTTTTTAGTTTTTATATAAAAACTTTTTTGATCAAAATAAATCAAATATTGCTCCAGTAGAAACCGATAGTTTAATTTTCTTCACGTGGTTATATCAATAGTTGTTAAATAGCTGTTCAGGGTGGCTTGAAATGTAATGACAACTTTTTCTCTTCATTTAAAAAGTCTGTGATCTAGTGTTGTTATGATCATAATATATATTTAACAATTATTACTGTTGATATTATCACCTGAGGAACAAATATTTAACAGCTGTGTATATCACCACTTGAAGAACAGAATGATATCTAACAATAGTTCATATCACCATGTGAAAAAAAAGTATACACTATGTTTATAATGGAGGGATATTTTATTTATTTTGGCCCGAAAATTGTTTTGCTATAAAAATTGCAAAAATACTGTTCTTTTCTCATGTTCCCTACACCCCTACGTTAATCCAGAAAGGCAGAATAAGTACTAATGTGTGGTTAGAATAAGTACTAATGTGTGGTTAGAGTAAGTACAAAAAATTTAATTATATTCATACATGAAATATAGCATGTTACTTCACCGATGTCAATTTGTAGGTATTCTCCATCAAACGTGCCTGCCATAAAATCAATATAAAATCAATATTCCGTTGATATTAACTTTTTTTAAATAAAGTTTTGTTGAAGTGTTGGAAGCTATTTGTAAAGGATTAAATTTCAACAAGCAGATATTTATAAGTCAAATGAATAAAATTTCAGAATCTCACCCCATATTTTAAAAATATGATCACGTAGGCGTATGAAGTTCCATATTAATTTAGAACCATAGGTATGACATAACATTGAGATATGTCGCTTTTATTCTCACTTAAGCATTTCTAAGGGGTCACAGAAATAGCCCTGTCCCATCGCCCTTGATGTTTCTCGTAGAAGCGACAGCAAGAAAACACTTAAAGCTCAACCATTCTGTAGATAAGACGCCGTTCTAAGGGAAATGTATTCTGTGGTAGATGCCCAGTCTTCGCTTAAAACGACAATATGAGAATTTTACTAAAACCAAGACTTGTCACAGCTAATTTTATAAGAGACACTCACAGAAAATAGTGCATTCATATCAAGACAAACTAGTAATAATGTAAAGCGATTAAGAAAATTACATATTAAAAAAGAGCCTTATTAGTCTGGGGAGTCTATTTTAATTATTTAAAAAAAAATGAGCTCAAGTAAATCTGTAGAAGATCATCTGAAACATGAGAGATTTAACCATCCACTTCGACATCAAATAAAAACAAGTTTAGAACACTTAAATTAGATGGTCGTGTATTAAAAAAAACTTAAGCTATTTCCATATAATTATTCAGTTTTTTTGAACAGCTTTATTAATTGCGAAGTTGAGTTATACCGTTGAAATAACGTCGATACTTAAACTAATTATTTTGACCAAACTCTAATATTGTAAAGTCAGTAAATCTAAACCACCAAACATATTTGCTTGGCCACGTGGAGCTGATTTAAATCAGGATTATAATTCATATAAAAAAAGTATATGTCGCTAATTTAGGAAGCTATGAGTCTTTTAAGTCTACTTTTTAGGATGAGTGTCGCATCGTAAGTAACATTTTGACATATGTGAAAACAATAAGATACAACCAACAATAAAATGTTACAATAGTTTTTTGAATTAAAATAGTTCGATATTTAACTCTTATTAGCAAATGAAAAACACGTTTTGGTGGGCATGCGTTCAAAATGTCAAACTTGTCTAGTTTGATCTGGGTGTGAAGTGGAGGTCAGAACTCAAGTCCAGTCGGTTACACAGAGGTTTTTTTAGACCCTAAATTCTTTGTCAACCTACCTCCACGCAAATGTGTGCACATTTATTGTAGATTTTACATCACTACTTCCTTCACCATTAGTGTAATTCAATGCGTACAGTCCAGAGGGTTATTAAGACACGGTGTTAATTTATTTTTTAATGAACGTGTCCAAGTATTAAGATAGGGATTTGGGATTTTGAGAAAAGGCCGTTGATTTCGCAGTTCTTATAGAAAAACTTTTTTTTAACCAAAATATATCAAATATTGTTCGAGAAGAAACAAGTTTAATTTTTTTTTAACATGGTGATATCAATACTTGTTGAATATCTGTCATGAACATACCTATAAATTAGATGAAAAACTTTATAAATAAAGATCAAAAGTTGTAATTAAATTCCAGGACACCCTTGACAGATATTCAAGAACTGTAGAGGTCGCCATGTGAAGAAAATTAAGCTAGCCATATATTTGTAGTAAAGCAATAGGCCTATTTGGTTTATTTGGGCCAAAAAAGTTTTGATATAAGAATTGCATCACGCTTACATTTTCTCGCGTTCCGTATGACCCTAACTTAGAGGATTGAAAGGAAACTGCCAATCAGTCATTTATAATTTAAATAGGAGTTTTAAAAATATGGTTGATATAAATTGTATTTATAAGAATAAAAATAGTAAAATATGTGAATAAAAAAGTAACAATAATTAAATTTTTAAAGGAGGAACGTTATGTGAAAGAAGAGCTATTAACTATACTTTGACGAATTCAAGCATATATATATATATATATATATATAGTATCCATATGTATTTTATAAAAGGTCCTTTCTACCGAAACTCAACTATAGCTGCTAAGTTTATTATTTCAATGAGCACCCATGTACACACATATACAGTCTATCCGGCGTAGTAGTGGTGGTAACTAACAGCTAGCGGGAGAGTTTTATTTCAAACATTAATTGAAAGTCTCTAATGTTAACCCATGGGGGAATGGAATTTTCATTAATAGTTTATTAACAATATTATTATTATTAGCACCACGTCTTACTACCCGTTCGGGTTATACGCACTTACGCTAATGTGTAATGGTAGGGTGATTGTGAGATGAAATGGAGGACCTACAGTTTAACGTGGAATCCGAACCACGGTGGAGGCCTGGCATTCCCCACATTCACAAGATGTATTGTCAGAGGTGAAGGAAGGGTTTGGTAATCAGATAAATCTGTGCCGGGACAGAGGATTGAACCCCGGCCACCAGCATAGAAGTCCGACACCTTACTCCTAGACCACCAGGCCACCGTTTATTAACAAAAGGTATTAATATAAATAACAAGCTTTTTTGTTATGTGGTTGTGGTAACACGAGATAAATAGTGTAATGAATAATGAAAAATGTCTTATATTAATAGGTTTATATTTTTATAATTTGCCACAAAAATGTGGGGGCCTATATCATAAATAACTTAGAAAAAAAATATATTTTGTTAGTGTCAAAATACAGAGTTTAATTTTTGTAAACACAATTAAATGAATATCATTTATTAACACATCAACTAACCAAACTAGTTTCATCAGTGTACCAGCTTGTTTTTTAAGTAAAGCCAACATTATACAAGCTCTCGCATTAAAATAGCTTTTAATGGTGAACTACAAACGTTACTTCCAAAAGAAAAGAAACATCCAAACAGTAATTTTCATAAACAAAATGTAGTAGCTTTAAATACACGTTATGTGTGGAATGCCAGGCCTCCACTGTGGTTCGGATTCCACGTTAAACTGTAGGTACATCCATTTCATCTCACAATCACCCTACCATTACACATTAGCGTAAATGCGTATAACACGAACGGGTAGTAAGACGCGGTGCTAATAATAATAATTTAAATACACGTTCATCACTTTGGTGGTCACGTGGTTTAACGTGATAGTCCCGTGTTCGTCTAGACTGCTGAAGATCGGGGTTCGATCCTGATCGGGTGCACTGAAGATGGTTTTCTGAAATGGTTTTACACTATCTCCGCGCAAATTCTAGTGCATTTTATATAAAATAAGCCTTCCTAATCCATTGACCATCAGTGTAATTAGTGATAGGTGTGTAGCCTGAACAGGTAGTAAGACGCGGTGTTATAATAAACAACCTTTCACCAAGTGAATTAACATATAAAGCGTGTAAATAAAAAAAAAATCCATTCACAGTAGGAATTGACTTCTGAAAGGCCTTTTTCCCTACCATAAATCTATTATATAGTAGGATATTGGTAGGAAAAAAGACCTTTCAGAGAGTAATTCCTACCGTGAATGGAATATACCATTTGAACGTGTTCCAAGTGATAATATAATCATAGTTTTTCAAATCATATCGTTTAGAGTAAGTACACATGAAAGTAGACCCGGTAACTTTTTCTGGCTGTAAGTTACCACCAGAACTACGCTGGATAGCACTTTAAACACACACACACACAAACTCACTGCTTGACCAGTAGACCTAACCCAGTTCTGATTCAGTATTTATCTTTTCGTTGTAAAAACTGGCCATGATGGAGCTTTCAAGCCAGAGTTAAAAAGTTTTGATTGATGATCTCAAATTACTTGACGAAACAGTTCAGTGAGTGTTATCAGTTCCCTACGTGTTTGTTCAGGTAGCCCGATTCCCCCCACACTCGTTGCTTCTCCTGTCAATTAAGGTTTCCCGCTGTTTAAATTACCAATTATAATGACGTTCAAATCAATCTTAGTAGGTGTCGCTGATTTATCAGCAAGAGGGCAAAACCACCTTAATAAATTCCATTTGCAGGCGGGCTGAGACACACAAGTTAGAATTCATAACGGAACACCAGAGGGCAAAAAAATAAAAGGCAATTTCAGGCATAATACTTTTTTGATCTGATTAAAATCTTTTCGTTGATTTGAAACATTTAATTTTAAAAAAAAGTTTTTTATAATTAATTATAAATGGGCAACTTTGAGATTTGGTTTTAGACCTTAATGGGTCAAAGGTCCACGTGATGTCAAGGTAGATAAGTTATGTTAAATAGCTAAAACCATGGATTTTTAGATTATTATTTTTTACTCCCTGTTTCACTACCAGTCTAAAATACACGTATATTTACACTAATGAATAAATATGATAAAGGTAGGGTTTTAGAGTGAATGTACTTACATTTGTGTCTAGAGAGATTGGAAAAATATTCTCAGTACACTCTGCTGGTTGACGCCTTAGTCCACGTGAGTAATATATTATTTGGCACGCGCACTAGAGAGTTTTAACTTAAATTCAAATGAGTTAGTAAAAAGCTACTTCCTTAACTACAATCTAGAGCCTAGGTCTTTATATGTTAGATTTTATGGTTGTATTTATCTCAATTTCTTAAGAGATTTAAATTTTTGTCATGTTAAAAAATATAAATAATTATAAGCTGAACAAGACTTTGCATAAACCTGGGTAATGTAAATTTTTGAAAGCAATCCTAGCAAATATATATAAATAATTAGACTATGAACAAGACTTTGCATAAACCTGGGTAATGTAAATTTTTGAAAGCAATCCTAGCAAAAAAAAAAAATCTTGACGTGTCTTGTTGAATTTCACTTTTCCTTTCCCATTCTTTCCTCGATAAATTCGTAAAATTATACAGTATAGATTAGGGATCACAATGTGCGGGGAGTGGGTGGGTGGAGGGGGGTAAGGGGAGGAAACCGCAAGAACCGTCCCAGCAAGCACGCGGGGCGAACCTCGCGTCTGCTATTGAATTCCAATACCCTCCCGCCCTACAACCGCCCTCCTGCCTTACGAACCAGCTATGAAACAACCCTCCTTTGGACCCCCCTTAACCCCCTCCAACCAAGAAATTCGATATCATGTTACAATACAACCTCTTGCATTCCCCTAAAGCCAACCACTGCCTATAGTTTTATTTTTATTTTTACTTTACTCCCAGCCATCTATGTACCCCTTGACTACTCCCCCTAACCCACTCCTTAAAAACCATTTGAACACCCTCACGAATATGAAACAACCTTGGTAAAAACTTGATGGCATACAAAATAGTTTGTGGGTGCAAAAATAAACGAAACCAAAGAAAGAGCAATGATTCTGAGAGAATACAACTAAGTAATTCATAAATGCTTATTGTTTTTAGTCAGTGGCTACTCTACCCACCTAGAAAGGAAAAGGTCCAGGGTTCAATTCCTGGATCAATAGATAAAAGCTATAATTTGTTGAATTGGAATTTTCCCTTTGATAACGATGAATTAACGTCTTGGATTTGTGAGTGTCGTGGTTACTGTAGAATTAGTCTAGTCTGTTGTGAGTTGTGTGTTGATGTGATAAGTTGGTTAAAAATTTACACATCCTGTACAAGTAGTAGTGATTTATTGGGTTTATTTCAGGCCACTTAACCGCAGAAATGTATTTAGCACTTGGGTCTTCAAATTACTTGTACGCCACCTCATTTCGCACTATAGGCTCACATTAAGAAGGTTTATTAAAGTTTCGATATAGAAAATGAGAACATGCTTACGAATACAATATTTTCTATGTTTGTTAAAGCACAAACACAACGAATATAAATCAAACCTTACGGTCGTAATTTCAGAGACCATTAAATATTTCAAATAGATAGTACAGGAATTGGATGAAAATATAAAATACTAGAGAGGCTAATAAAACTTTATCTATAAAGTTAGAAACATGGTATGTTAAAGGATTAAATAGGATAATGTGTAGGAGAAAGGAAAGTGAAGTTGTGGTAAAAAGGAAAGACTTTGACATGTGATGCTGTAAATTCTTTTTAAAACAACTGAGCGGTAGTGGGTTATAGATTAATTAAAACATAATCACGACTAATGAAGCTTGAAATCAGGCTGAAGAATGTTTGTGGTTTTGAAAGAATGCTTAGCAAAAGATAAAAAATTCCTGGTGTTCGCGTTAATTAACATAGTATCGAGTGACACACACACACACACACACACACACACATGGCTGGTCTGGGCGGAAAGTCAACGCCATTTTATGCCTTCAGCGGTGTTATTTAAGTTTAAACCTTTCTTCCATGGGGTATATGACACTAAATAAAAGCTCTATGCCCATGAGTGGCTCGACTTGTTTATTTAAAATAACCTACTTTCCCACATATTAAAACCATGTTAAATACAGCCCCAAAAATGTTTTAGAACCAACAAAATGTAGCATCTATTATTTAAACTAACTATCTGTAAAAGAGGATAGAAACATTCAGTAAATTTGGAAATTTCCTTACTTTTCACGATAAAAATACATACATTTTAATATAGTTTTTTAATCCATTTGAAGCAACAAATAATTTTTCTCAATACATCTATTTTGTTTTATTAAATATTTGACACATTACCATTATTAAATATTTTAGTGTTCTTAATAAAATTGCATGAATTGGAGATATAACTAATAGTTAACACTGGTGTGTATCTCTTATGATCCATAACAAGACTATTATTAAAGATAAACCCCTATATCTTAAAATTCCAGTATTTTTTAAAGAAGTTACTTAATTTTCTCTGTTACACAAATTCCATAACTTTTCCAGAATTTATTGAAGAGAAAACTTTGGAATTTTATTTCATCTTTAATTATATCACTATAAAATCTCAAAATTTATGAAAATTTAAATTCGGATATTCTGGACGAACATTAGAATGGGAACCACAAACCCTAATAAATTATAAAAAAAAACATTTATAGTCAATTGTAATACGCACATTCCATATACATTAATATAAAAATCACGTAAAAAAAATCAAACAATGTCAGATTGATAAAATCAAATATTCTACAAGAGTCTTCTTCCATTATGTAAACTTGGCCAATAAAAATAATAATCTAGCCATACCACTACAGCAGATATAAACATATATTTTGTTTCTTATTCGTTTTAATATTAAACTATTTACTTACCATTTAACAATTTTAAGTAAGTATATTACGTTTCAAGCTGCTTAAACAATCATTGAATAGAATTGTTTTAGTGATATTTTAATTAGCACTTCGTTTGTTCTACATGTTACACATGTTGATAATATACGTTATTATTAGCACGTGTGTCCAGTCCAAACAGTGCTAGAAACATATTTATGTATTCACACATAGCTTCCAGCGTGGCAAAGATAAGTTGGTCTAGCTATGGAATAGTAGAAATGCCCTCGAATTCATTGAGCCGAGAAGTTGACTACGGTCAAGAACACTCCCAGGCAATAATAAGAAATGGTCGGATCGGTGATAGGAAGTGGATTTTTGGTCCTTTTTGAGAGGAAGCTGGAAGTGATGATGTTGGGGGTGGTTCAGGGTAAGGAAGGGGGAGAGGTGGTTCTGATACCAAGAACACAGGGGGTAGGAAGTAGAAGGAACCTTCTGCTAAAAGCATTCCCAGATCACAAGTCATATATACAACATTGACGGGTAGTAGCATGGAATGTACAACCAAGTTGCCAAAAAAATGAATACAAATATATAGGCCTACTGGCTCTACAGTTCATTTTACAAGTCTTACAAATCATTGTCTGAATTTTTTTACTGGTTTTCTCATAATAAAGGCTTCAGTTATTTAAAATTATTAACAGAAATTTAAAAAAAGAGTCAAATACCATGAAAAAAGTGTTTTTATATATGGTTTTATATGGTTTAATTTATATTTGAACATAGTCTCCAAATACCCATTTTGAACAAATTCATTAGAGCCACATTGTAAATATATCGAATTTATTAGTAAACTAGCATTATGAGCTATAACTAAAACAGAGAATTTAGCCTCGAGCTCAAAATTTTAACTTAGTCAATAGCGAGTCCCCCTGATGAGCTAAGGGCTCAGGGTTCGATTCCAAACATGGCTAAGACATTCAACATAGATTAAATGTTGGTTTCCTCTTTTACAGTGATGAATGACCGGCCGGGAAATGGGTGTTATGTCTGTGCGAGATTTAAGACAGTGTATAAGTAATGTTCCGATTAAATCGGACTGTTTAGAAAGTGCAAATTAAATGCTTTGAATAAATTAAATAACCTTAATATAAAACCATATAACAAATGTGTATTAAATATGAACAGAATCTAGTGAACCGTTTAATTTGTATAATCAGATACAATAAACCCAAATATTGATAAAGATATGGTGGTATTAAAATAAGAAGAAGCCTGCTTCGGTGTCTGCATGGTTTAACACGCTACTCTCGTGTTAAACTAGACTGCCGATTACGAGGATATAAAGGTTCGAATCTCAGTCGGCTGTAACGAGGGTGGTTTTTCCAAATGGTTTTTACACCCTCCCTACACACAAATGCAAGTACACTTCCTATAAATCTAAACTTACCAATTTCTTAAACTACTAGCGTAATTATTACATTTGCGTGTATCCAGTACGAGTAGTAAGACGCGGTGCCATAAAAACAAACAAAAAATATAATCTAATTCAAACGTAATCAATTATACTTGAATATTATTTTATCTCTTAAGTAGTGTGAGTCCAGGCAGTTATTATATTAAAATCTATAAAAAAAAACATAATATTACAAAGTTTCGTGAACACCCATTATGTTTAAATGTGGCAATAAGAATTTAAAAAAATCAAGTAGAATATCTTCTATTCAAAGTTACTGGCATGGTTATTTCAATTATTTATTAATTTGTTTATTCAAACTGTCATGAACGAAGATGAATTTATTTCTGTAGGATTAATAAAATGGTGTTATTTATTAGGTATATGTAATGTATTTGAAAATATAAAAATAGCTAGAAAAATTAAGAAGGACAATTTATAAAGCTCCAAGATTTCGGTTAAATAAAAAGCCATTTTTTATTAAATAGCGGATTAAAGACACCTATGTATATTATAATTCTCATTAAAAGGGTCTTCTAAAAAATATAAAATATTTTTTGTAAAAAATATATTTATAACATTTTACTATTTTACTTGGGTTATTGTATATGTATTGATGTCTTATAAAAATTGACAGCTTGGATTGTATGACTTAGTTTAAATAAACGAACGTAGATCTTGTAACTTTTCTAGCTGTCAGCTGTAAGGTCCTATCTGTGTTGAAAGGACGGTACCTGGTGGTACATTAATGCCTGTCATCGGAGTTTCAAAGTAATTTTAGTATAATTCTATAAGGAAGAACCACATATGTTATATAATCATATTTGATCTAATATGACGTAGTTATCCTTATTGAGAGACAATATTAAATAATTATAAAACAATATTAGTAATACAGTAAAATACTATCAATGTTGACAGTTAAAAAATATTTTTGTATCTTCCTAACTGCTCTTTTTCCCAGAATAATACTAAATACATGATTACTCTTAAGCATTTAAGATAAGTGTAAAGTGATTTAATCAAAGGTAAAACCTGATCTTGCTCTGTTGAGAAATCAAAGATCTAATATTTTTCATTCAAACCGAATAAATATTAATAATAATAATAATAATCATCATTTATATTTAACTAGTACTTTATCTTTACAGACTCTTCGTTTCACAATTATTAAAAGTTAAAAAAAGTTTCTGAAGAATTTTAGTTTCATAATTATTAGTTTCCTAACACTTTTTATCTGACAGTCAGTAATGAAGGAGTACTGAAGGAGTGCGGTTTGAAAGGGGATCCAACAGGTCAATGTGAAAGAAGCGTCTTACGTTCGTAGGTCCTGTTGATAGGATGAATGTGGATCGAGTGACGAAGCAAATAAATGACGGTAGAGCGTGTGGATCAAAAGGGGTAGGGCATCTAAGACGTGGTAAAATGTGGTAGACGAGCGTGTGAAAAAGAGAAACATCAAGAGTTTTAAGGGTAAAAAGAGCATGTATGACTTGGTGTATGGATGTTGTTGAAGTGAAGAGATTATGCAAGGTTAACTTAAGTGTGAAAAAATGTTCGTGAGGATGGATAAAGGGCGGAGTTATTTTTTAGCTATATGCACAGTTTCTTGCCTATCCCTTAAGCTGCAGGGGTCTTCAACCTTTTTATGTCCAAGGGCCAAAGTCTCGCTTTCTTTTTTGCTAGCGAACCACAATACTGCACCGAAAATATTACGATTAAACAATTGTAATAATATGGATTAATGCGCCACGCTTTGGGCGTCAATAATAATAATACGTGATAAAAATGACACCGCGCTTTGAGCGTCAATAATACACAACGGATTAATTCCCAGATAAAATATGATGTGATGACTTTAGGTTGTCTTAAGCTCCGTGATCGAGCGCCTATCATCACTGTACGGAAAATATACCGTCTAATCAGCTGTCTATAGCCCCGTGTTCGAGCACTAATTAAATCGGTATTAATATTATTAAAGAAAGAGAAATGTTGTTGGCTGTTATTTCACACACGGTTTATTTATATTACACCAGTAAATTATTTGCACATATTTCAGTTAAATGTTTGTTATCACTGCACACTTGTGATATTGAAGTGACTTATATTATAATGTGTTGGACTGTGAGCAAGGTCCCGGAGATCGTCCTCCCCATCGTCGTCGTCGTCAAAATGATATTGCTATACTGTCACTGTCTATACTGTACTGTGCTGTACTGTGTTATACTAAATTGTTCTGAATATACTGTGCTACTGTTGCTACTGTGAATACTGCGCTACTACTGCCCAATAAACATACGCACTATGGTCTATATATGACATACCTCTTGCATTTTCTCCCTTGGTCAACAAAGTAAAAACTAACCAATGGACAGAGTCCTGGCGACACGTTTTATGATGGCTAGCTTCTTATTGGTATAAAGAAATGTCGTGTTTTGCCAAATACTGTGAACCTCCTCCCTTTTAACAGGAAGCAACGCAGTAGATATTTTAACAAGAAAGAAGGTATAAAAAAATATATTTTCGGGGTGTAGTCCTTTTCACCTCATTCTGAGAAACGCGTGTTTGTTCATGGATGAATCTTAAAAGGATACTCTACCTAAATTACTTTAAAGAAAATTTACCTTTATCCATGACTTTTTACATAATTTAGATTAGTCCAAATCAATACATTACACAATCAATATATTATTTTTCTTTTAGCTTCCAAGTGTCTCAGTGGTGATGAGCAAACGTGAACACTTCCGATTATATTCTAACGCACTTGAAATATTACTCTCTTACTTGATTAAGATAGTCTTTTGCCGTTTCAAGGTAAGTTTGTAAAAAAACGTAATATTTTTCTTCGTGCATAAGCAAGAATAGCTTATATAATCACTTGTTTACCTCCAAAGAGAAAGTTTAATTGTGGCCCCACCTTTTTATAATCACTTACGAATTGTGGCCCGGGCTGTTGACCTGACCTAATATAGCCTAACCTAACATAACAAACCTTCAAATTTTTGGACAAAACTATTGAACGATAAGAACTGAGGAAGTTTGAATATTACGAGGAATGTAAACGTGATACGATGATACTTTATATCTGAAATCTAAGACAGCATGTTGTATTCACGCTACTAATTAGGTGGACGCACCTCATACCTCCTTCTCAAGTGATTGGGCCGCAATTCGTACGTGTCTCTCAAAAAGCCAGGCCGCCATTCATACAGGATATCAATATTAGGCCGCAACTCACCTACACAGATAATTTTATCTCTTGAACTAATTTTATCTTTTTTATGAGCCAGCGGGCCTCAAAAAATATGATGGTGAGCCTAATGTGGCCCGCAGTACATGGGTTAAAGACTTATGGCTACATAATGGAACAATGTATGTATGTATATATATATATATATGTATATATATATATGTATGTATGTATGTAAGTATGTATGTATGTATGTATGTATGTATGTATGTATGTATGTTTGTATGCATGTTTGTATGATCTAATGAACTCTTGTTTCATTAATACTTTCTAAATAAGTAATTTTTGTTTCTAAGATGTTCTTTATATCACGACTATTGATTTGTAATTACTCCAGTGTCCCTATCCCCACCTATTCTCTGTGTCAAGCTAAGAATCTGGAGCCAGGTTGGCCAGATTTACGATGTTTCAGTAGAGGAGGTAGGTAGGTCGGCTGGTACAGCAGTAGCAACGTGCTAGACTCGAGAAACACGTGTGATGGTGGTACTCTGATCCCACCACACGATCATGTACTACAACGAGCCAGGCCCGCAATACATAGATCACTGGAGAATATTAGCAAGGGAAGAAGAGAGGTAACAGGGGCTCTAGGTGTGAAGAACAATATCAAAAAGGAACGGCAAATAAAAAAAAATGACAAGCGGTACTAGATAATATGGGGACCGCGTTTTAATAACCAAATAAATAAGCGTTCTTAAACAGTTTTCCGCAAAAATTTTAAACCCACATTACACTTAACAAGTATAATTTAATTTACTGATACGTTTTGGGTACGAACAGTGGCAGGAGAAAATGGATTACGCACGCAGTCCAACGGTTGTACGGTGAAACAGATTTAGAAAAGTAGAGACTAGATTTTTCATAAGGCAGCTTAAAATTTTTCAAGATTACAGGTTTAAGTTTATTCTTCAATGGCCGCTTCTTTTTTTTAACATTTGGAAATATTTCGTTTGAATCATTTGTAATTTGGGTGGACATAAATAACTTCGCGCTTAGTGTTTTGAGCTTAATTAGTAAGTACTAGTAAGTAATGCATGGGGACAAAGCACGGCATCCGCTTATACCAACTTAATTAGTGATCTTATTGAATATCGACGCGTGCGTGATGGTGCTTTGTGATGTGGTCGCACGACGCGCCTAATATGCCGCCGTTGTAAACCAGTGTGCGGCGGGACACTGTTCTAGAAGATGATATAGCAATAATAATTTTGAATTAGATTAAAATTGTAATAAAACTGAAAGCAAGGGACAAAACTATTATAGTTTCAGACCTTTGTATACACGCGTCTTGGTAGGTTTACACGTTCGGGTTAAAAAAGTACACATTAGGGTAACTACGTTGGTGGAATAAGGATGAGTAAGGTATATATTTATAGAAAATACACCCATATTTGCGTTGAGAAGAAGTGGGAAATTTAGTAAGAAAAAATACCTTAGTTACACCCGACTGGGATTCGAGCCACGTCCTCACCGTCACCAACAATCTGGTCCAACATGAGAGTGAAACCTAAGACCAGGCAACCACAGATGTAGATTCATTATTCTTAACTTGTTAAATGCCTAAAAATAAAGTCGGGGTATTCTAATAATATTTTAATTGATGGAAATAAAGGGGGCCTCGATATTACTCCAAGAGGTGGTGTTCATATCACTACGCACACAAATTTATACATAAAATCTGTAATGCTCACTCTCACGTAGCCATGTAAAAACACCTTAGTTTCCTTGTATTTATACTTTCACATAAAAAAACAAGAAGGTATTTGAAAATAACATTCCAGCCAACATTTGTAGGTTTTTCCTCGCTCGATCATAGAACTCTAGTGCGGAAAGCAAACTACCGCCCATTCAGCACTTCCTTGTGATATGTGCTTTCTCCCAGATGGTGCGGGAAGCACTAACTGACACAAGGGCTGAGTGCATGTCCGGCTCCGGATGGATGGGAAGCAAATCAGGGCCAACCCTTGGGTTAAAGACCCATTATTATTATTATTATTATTATTATTATTATTATTATTAACTTGGTATAAGAATAAGCGTGATAACTAAAATATATGTAAGGCGATTTTTAAGAAAATGTATGTGCCCTAATTCTAAGTCCCTAAATCACATAATATAAATTAGTTTCCAAGCATATATTTTTAATGACATTATTATTATTATTATTATTATTAATCTAAGCTAAACATAAATTTATAAATGCAAATTTTTTTTTATAATGAGCTAAAATCAAAAAAGTAGGCTTAGTCGGCCAGTAATTAGTGTCGTCCGAAGCTTGATATTACATTTTGATCGTAAATATAAGAATACCTTACATACAAATACACCATTGCAAACATAAAATGATATGACCCTTCTTAAAGCGTATAAAGGACATAAATTGTAATGAACTGTTGCTGCTAAATAATTTTCCTGCTCTCCTTAATAAAAAATAAAAGATAACTGAATATCTCGTTGCAGTAAAACACACGCTATTATCGATCTATATTGTTCTTTGCACACACACACACACACACACACACACACACACACAAAGCGCGCTTAGCGTGTTGCTCGAAGAGGTCGGTGTGTCTCCCTCCAACAGGCGTTTCTAAACAGTCTTTATTGTCTCTAAGAGAAGAACGCTTGGGCGGTGAGATGTGGGGGAATGGAGGGGGAGGGGCGAAAGAACGTGACGTCCCATGTTCTTGTTGGTCGTAAGTTCGAGACTCACGTGCAGCACGGCCACTTGACATTACTCTTGTTTTTTTACGAGCGAGCGCCATGAAAATTCAATTAACATGGAGTTGGGGAGAATGGCGAAAGTCCTGTTTGGTTGGTTTTTTTTAGCAAATAAAATGGAATGAGGAGTTGTAGATGAACTTTATTAATTTATTAAGTTTATTGTGTTACATTTTATCATAATTACATGTTAACACATCATCTAATCTTGTAATTTATTTTACAATAACTAGTTATTGACACAATATATGTATTATTGTAAATTGATTCATTGTTAATTAACCCTAGTTACATAATTTAAATACACTAATTAATTTGTTTTAGCTTGTATAATTATTCATTAATAAAATAAAGGACTAATATTTGTGTATTTAATCAGGTTTGGCTAAGATTACTGATTATAGAAGGTCGATAAAAATTATTTATTTACTCTCGAAAATAATACCGGTTTATTTTTTTAAGTGCAGCTTTATCTAATTGAGGTTTTTTATTTCATATTTAATTTAATCTAGAAGAAATGAGAATACAATTGTGGGTGCATATACCAAAAATTAATCAAATACGGGAATTTTCATTTTCAAATATTGGAACATTTAATTAGGTAAATTAAATAGAAGTATTAGTACCATGTATTATATTGTGCAAAAAAAGTAACGCTTTTATTGAAACGTACAATGCTTGCAAAGCAGATATTATTCAAAATAACAAAAGCTTTGTAAAATAATAGCATCAATAAATCGAAACACAATGTGCATGCAAAACAATTAAACTAAAAACTCAACAAGAAATAATAGAATAATAGCACCCAAATTAAATAGAATTATATGACGGAGTTTGATGTCATAAACAAATATGTAGAAGAGTACATTTACAATTGTCACGATAGATCAAAAACTTATCAGATTATTTCTACATATTCTAAGGGCCTTTGATTCGATTCTCAACAAGGCCAAACTATCTTCAATGTCGAAATTGGATTGTTCTTGTCAACTAAATGGTAGATTTCTGGCTGTTGTATTTATTCTTTAATATAGTTATTAGTTACGAATACAAGTACAGAATGTACTGTATCCTTTGAGAGGTCTTTATTATTATTTTGAAAAATATAGAGGAAAAATAGTATCATAAAAATCAACGTACCGTACAAAGATATTAACCTCGATCTAGTGGTAGAAACATTAAAACTTTTACATCACAAAATAAAATCTAAATTATAGTATTAGTTACAATTCAATACATTTTTATTAATAGGCTTAGGGTTGTGCGTGTATTTAACGTGAACTTTCTGAACAAACTGATTATATCAGCACACTAGAAGTTTCTATGAGCGAGAGCGAAAGGGACCATCAATTTTGCCAGGAAAATTATTTTCACATAACTTCCAAAGTCATTTTGCCTATATAAACTTAAAATCATTTTAAAGCCACTATGAAGTATAGGCCTACCTTGACGTCTTAATCAGAGTACTCTTGTACTACAATTAATTTGAAAATATTTTACATAACTTGGATAGAATGTAGAACTCGATACATAACTTCATTTAGAATGATATTAAACAAATAGATGAGTGAAAATCTACAACATATTATTTTAGTGATAAATCGGCGATTCATATAATATGACATTTTATCTGTTACTAGAAGAGGTATGTCGTCATATTTCATGTGAAAGTTTAAAATGCATTGAAGTAATTTATATATTATTATTAATTACGTTCTTGTCGATGATAAATTGGACTTGACTGATTGACAAAACTTTTGGGGATTTACAGGATTGTTTGTGACTGTTAACAGGTAAATTACAGAGAGCTTGAAGGGCGATATTGTATCAAATAAATTATTTGCATGCAAAATTTATAATTATATACAAAATATAATGCATACGCGGTTATTTTTCCCTTATTGTAAAGGGTGGTAGCGCACTTCTTATAGTTTTTATCCCCGAACAGATAATATTGTTTGAAATGTATCATCCTCTATATATACTTTATATAATTTAAAATTGAATGATTATATATATTAAGGGAATTTATGCTGATTTATTTATATATATATATATTTTAAGGGATTCTGATAAGCATTCAATTCTAAATAATATATAGTATATATAGAGGATGAGAAATGTCAAACAATTGTATCTGTTCGAAGATAAAAACTATAAGAAGTGCGCAACCACCCTTAAAAATGAAGGGGAAAAAATATATAAAGAGACACACATGCAAATATACATTTTAAGGAAATTATATATATATGCGAAAAGAAAGAAGATGTGAGAGAAAAGAAAGAGGCATACAAACAAATTGTTGTGAAGAGTAAAAAAGGATGTAAGAAAGAAGTTGTGAGACAAATACAAAGAAAAAAAGACGAATGAAAATAAAAGTATTAGAAGAGAATAAGAAGCAAATGGGATTAAAAGAAGAAGAAAGAGTGCAGAATGTTTTTGAAGGAAATAAGAATCTGTTCTGGATTGTGTAGACAGAACTAAAAAGGAATGCTAGTAAAGACTTATGGCACTCAGAATCAACGTGGTGAGATTATCTGGGATGAGCGATGGAGGGCGTATTTTAAGCAATTATAAGGCGAAAACTTAGAAAAAGTAGGCCTAGCAGAAAATAGGGAAAATGTTATTATGAATTAAAGAATTAATTAGACTCGGGTGATAAAAGCTATGAAAGTGTTAAATGGCAATTAGCTTGTTGAGTATTCCAGGCAAAGTTTTTGGGAGAGTTTTTATTGAGAAGGTGCATGATAAAACTGCAGACAGGATTTGGTGTGTGCAATGTGGCTTCATGCCAGGTTAGAGGTTGCATGGACCAGATATTTGCATTGCAACAATTGAATGAGAAATGTATGGCAGTAAGGAAGAAAGTTAATTTACACTCGTGGATCTGGAGAAAGCGTAAGATCGGGTTAATAGGAGTGTGTTAAGGAATGTTTTTGGAGAGTACTTTGTGGATGCACGGATAGGAAATTTAATTATGGCGGTGTATGATGGAAGTAAAGCACGCATTAGGGTTGATGGAGCTTTGAGTGAATAGTTTGGCATAATAGTTTGACATCAAACAGGGTGTTATTTAAGGTTGTGTGTATTATTTACACGTGGTTGTTTGATGTATTCATAGATAAGTGTGTGAGGAATGCTTGTGAGGACACGGTAGGTGTAACAATTGACAATGTGAATGTGGGTGTGTTGTTATATATTGATGATGCCGTATCAGAGGCTGATAGTGAACATGAATTGCAGAATGCATTAAATAGTTTGAATATGGCAACAGGCAGAATGGATATTTGTATAAATATCTTCAAAACGAAGGTGATATTTTAGATATGGGCGGATAGGCCTAAGGAAATGGCTGTCAGATTAGTATAAATGGAAAACGGTTTAGAACAAGTTAATTAATTTGTGTATCTTGGTAGAATGTTCTATAAAAATGGAAGAATAGATGGTGAAATCGAAAGACAGGTTAATGTGTCTCGGAGAGTAGTTGGATGTATGTGGACTATTGCAATGAATGAAGCAGTAACGAAAGAGGCAAATTGGTGGTATATCAAAGTGTGTTAAAGCCAACATTGTTTTATGGATGTGAAGTTTAGGTTTGTCAGGAGAAACACAAGAGCAAGGTGAATGCGGTTGAAATGAGATATCTAAGAAATGTATGTGGACTAACTCGTATGGACACCGTCAGTAATAAATGGGTGCTGAAGGAGTGCGGTTTTAAAATAAATCCAATAAATTAAGGTGGAAAAAGCTTCTTACGTTGATTTGGACATGTTAAGAGGATGTGTATGAAGGCAGAGTGTGTGGATCAATAGGAGGGAGTTGGCCATTTAAGACGTGGCTAAATGTTGTAGACAAATGTGTAAGAAAATTAAACATTAATAGTTTTATGAATAAAAGAGCATGTATTATACCACGGTGTATGGATGTCGCTGAAAGCAAGGGAGTATACAAGGATAGAGAATTGTAGAGAAAATATGTGATGATGGATAAAATACTGAGTGTTTTTTTTGAACTGTATGCACAGTTTTTTTGCATACCTAATAAGGGAATGGCATAATTAGGTATGTATGTATATATATACATATAGAAAATGTTATCAATTTTAGGCGCAGAATTTTATATTTGTTGAAAGGTCCTTTTTATAGAAATCCTATTATAATATATAGTAAGGTCACTCACACTAGTAATTTTCTTTACCACAAATTTCTCTCACATTCCACGTTCCAATAATCCATGTTCTCACCAGATTGTCAATAGATGGGCCCTTCGAGTTTAACCTAAGCTGCCAATTATAGTTTTGGTTATCTGAAGCTAATTTTAAAAAGTTTCTTATAGTAATTAGTTTAGAGTAGACCCTGTTATTAGCCTTTATCGTATCCGCACCCATGACAGTATCTGCTGTTTATGGTAAGGATGCTGTACCGATCGGTGTCAGCACATTTTAGCCAGTATTCCACAAGTACAACCGCTGCTCAGACTTACCCTGAGTCGGCTTGCACTGTTCCTACAAACCAGTATCCCTACTATAAAGACTCCCTTGCCGGCCACTGTAGCGTTGCCCGTGACACTAACACTAGGAGGTGAGGCGGTGCACCTACAGGACACTTCTAATAACTAGTATTTAAAGTAGATGTTAAATGTAAAATATGCGCTTACCTGCCATGTTGAGGCCCCACAATGCCGGAATCGTACGCAGAGCTCGCAGTAATATCAGCATCGGGGATTCCTCCAGACTCCATACCTAGCGGCAACGTGCAGAATTCTGAAAGCCAAACATACTTTTGGAGTGAGAACAATGCAAGATTTCTTATTTTGTTCATAAATATACTAGAAGTTTGTCTGTACAAGCGCTACAAACTGCTGCACTTCACGTGGATATGATTGAAACATTGGTCGGTCGCCTATCACAATATAATTTATTATAAATATTTACATCAGTGAAACGCGTGCCGTAGGTGTAAAATAGTTATTAGATTGTTTAATAGTATATTTTAACATTCAAAAATATAGAACTATATTTAATTAGATATTTAAGAGCGTTCATCATAGCAGGCCTAACTCAGCTCCCAGCTCGCGTGAGGTAGGGGAGTAAAAGGGAAAAGATTGACCTACGATATGCCAGAAATGTATGAAGTGCATTCGTATTTGAATGATTACTCGAAATTTTTCGCGGTGACGATGGAGGACAAAGCGACAAAGCTTCTGGCTAATAACTACAGTATGTCCCTATTATGTCAGAATGACGATTTGTGCACAGAGCTTATCTGTCAAGCCATTCTAAAATGGTCAAAAACGGCCTTTACAATGCAGTTTTTATATAAATATTACTTAATATTCCAACAATGTTCAGTATTAGGAACTTCTATTAATTCTTTTTCTCTATTAGGACTAGTGTTTAATCAGAAATGATCCACGTGCAACAGTGTTCGTGTTAATTTACGATTTCTAACCGACTGTATCACAAAGTTGATTGGCATGTGATGCACGCTCTTATTTTATTATGGTGGATGTTTCTTGGTAATAAATACATAAGTTATGGTTTTTTTAATATATATAAATTGTTTGGACAGTACATCATTTATCAAATAGTTTATTTTTATTTTGGGAAAGTAGCATTTTTTGGTATGTAATCTATTTTACAATAATTTGTTTGATTTTAATTTTGGCGGAACGGATGTGTCCATTCTATCTTTTTAGCTGTGACGCCATGTGATGCAAGTAACAACTCTTTTTTTTGCGTACATAAATTAGTGATTTTTTTTACTTTCACATCTGAACAATCCAATAGAAAATCTATAGAGAGTTTATTTTAATAATATATAACTGATTATTAATAAATAAAATAAAACTTAACTGTCAAGACTTTTGGGATAAGTTACTTTGTATTGATATTATACACCGCAAAGAATATAATCTTTAATATTGGTCGCATTGGCTATGTATTTGTTACGCAATCTTATGGCAAATAATGGTTTTAAATGTATTTTTAGATACTTTAGAGTTGCGAGGAGAGATGGGAAGTAAGATTTCCAGGTTATGTGTAAGTGATCTCAACCGTTTTTGAATACCAGTCAATGACATTGCATTATTATGATAATTACTTTTCTATTTTTTAAAGCGTTACTGGTCAAATGCTAACATACTCATGACAGATATTCAAGAACTGCTGAGATATGTAAAAAACCAAAACAGTTAAACCCAATGTCATAATAAATGAAAAAATACGGACCTTAAATTGCCTACAGACACCCTTTAATAATTAACGAAACCAGTATTAAAAAGGTGTCCAATATATAATAACAAAACGTGTTTGTTATGTCTTGAAACCTGTTGGTGAATGCATCACGAAGACAGATGCACCCTCAAGTTCCGTGTGACAGAGTGAGGTGCCGGTGGAAGCGCTAGTGTCGCGACACTTATTAAACTGCCAGTCATTAATCTTGTCGGAGACAGGCGTGTGTGTTACTGTTGCTCTTCCCTCAGACGGTGAAGAACAACACTTCACAAAATAGACAACTCCTATGAGGGGTTAGCAAGGGCCACGAGCAGCCAGTGGCGGATTTAATATTTTGGCGCCCCTAGGCACCATTAATATGCACCCCCACCCCCTTTTATAATTTTTTTCAGTGGTTTTAGGAAGTTTTGGGGGTAAGAGGTGGGTGGGGGGGTGAGAGGGCGGAAGTTAGTATTCGAGAAAATATGTTTACGAAAGCTAATCAGGCATGTACAGTACATCCATTCCCTACAGTAGCTTTAGTTAACATTATGAAGAAGGGGAGACTTTCGTCAGTTACAAAGCAATTGCAAAGAACAGATATTTAAAAATAAATGTTGTCGTTCTGACAATAACTTTAACTATTTCAATAATATTAGTCAATGATTTTTAAACGTAATTATTAAAAACAACATATTATAATAGAATCATGTAATTCTAGATGTGCCGCCCACTAAAGCCGCCACCCCTAGGCCCGTGCCTAGTGGGCCTATAGTGTAAATCCGCTTCTGCGAGCAGCGCAAGACGACAAACACAAATGTACTGTACCTTTTTTGTCTTGGTACTTATTATGTGGCTCTTTAGCGTTCATTGCTCAAATAACGTAGATTGTATCTAAACAAATCACAATAAAATAAAGAAATAGTTGCTAAATATAAAATTACCAAGACGCCAAAGAAACCTATTATTCTCAATAAAACAAAAATTAATTGGTTTATCACATAGTCAAAGAAAACAACCTACGTATCACTCGACCTGAAAAGAGAATTTAGTAATTTATAAATTTTAATACTAATTTACAAACATGTATCATACAGATCCATGAACATCATTCAGTTTATAAAATAGATACATATATAAAAATAAAAGTATATTTTAAATATTTGCATATATATGTAAATTTACATTTATAATTTGATATTATAAGCTTGAAATATATACTCATAGGTGAGCATAACGTTAGTTACTATCCAAGTCTACCCAATAATATAAATATACAATTATAAGTATACACAAGAAAAACTTTTGTATTTTACTTTTTTGTTATTAAAAATTGTTGGAAAGCTGTAATTAGAGGAAAGAGGATTTTAGTCCCCTTTATAAAATCCTTACAAATGTCAAAGGTTGTTGTTTATTTATAATTGTTTTATAACAATGTATTATTTGTGACCGTACCATACTAGCATAGTTGCACAACCCCAGGCTCTTGGTGATGCAAAAAATAAAGTAAATAGTGACATATTTTGTTATCTCAATTTTAAACCTGTAGATCTATAAATAAAGGAAAAGTGTAAAAATGTAATTTGAACAAAGTTTTAATGGCTCTCCAAACTCATTTCGTGTTTGTTTTTATTCAGTGACATCACATATTAATTTATTACATCGATGCAGATATTCAAATATTTCGGAAAATCCCAAGTTATTTTAAAAACTACGTTTCACAAATTTATTATAAATACAATTATATATTGATAGCTAAGATCTAGTCCTACACTATACGTTGTATTTTTGACCCTTCACTAAATTAAACTAATAAAATAATACATGACTCGAAGGATCTAACATAACTATTCTTTAAAACAATGATTCTAAAATAAGGATTCTTGTTGCTTCCTTCCCTCTCTTTAACTTCTCGACATAGGGGCGCTATAATCTGATTCGATCACTGCCACCCATTTAACAAACCTCAAGCAAACACCCCTTCTTCTTTGGTTCCTCGCTACCCTCTTGGCCAATTGCTATTCAAGTAATGTCAACCCTTGCCAAGTTGTTAATCCAATCTTGCGGGCGTGACAGGCATTTCCTTTGATGTTCGTAGGGTAAGAGACAGGCTGTCACAGAACAGACCCCATAAAGCTACCAAGTGTAAAGAGACAACATACATAAAAAGATTATTACTTGGGTGCAGTGAGTGGGGCCAGTCCTGATGTCTTAACCGGACCGGAAATGGACGCAATGACGTTCAAGGTGGGGTATAGCGAGCACGAGTAAGGATCAGTGTTTCTGTAGTTGGTTTTTTTGTTGTTTTTTTTGCCAGAATAAACAAACTATCGCTCTAGATAGAAAAATAGAGTTAAATTTTCTTCATACCAGCCTCGGTGGCCACGTGTTCTAAAGCGCTAATCTCATGTTGAACTAGACCAACATAAATGGGTAGATCGGGGTTCGATCCCAGTCAGGTGCACTGAGGGTGGTTTTCCCTAAATAGTTTTCCACCCTCCCTCCGTGCAAATTTCATTGCATTTCTTATACATTAAGTTTTCCTAATCCATAACCCATTAGTGTAATTAGTACATAGGCGTATAACCCGAACGGATCGTAAGACGCGGTGATGATGATAATAATAATATCAATCAATGATGTCCTGGAATTTAATAACACCTTTTTCTCTTCATTTAAAAATTTTCTCAACTAATGCCACTTTGCTCATGAAAGATATTTAAGAACTGATGACATCACCACACGAATAAAATTAAACTATGTTTCTACTGGCTCAAGTATTTTATTTATTTTGGCCATAAAAATGTATTGCTACGAGAACTGCAAAAACTAATTTCTTTAACTCGCTTTCCCTACAGCCCCATCTTAAGATCTAAACTCGTATTGTATTAAAAGTAAGGTATTTTTAAAAAGTGGTCCAACCAAGTTATAAAATTTAGTGCAGTTACGTCATTTTCAAATGTATTTGGTTCGGAATTCTGTAAGAAAGTTGTTTGGGAGAATTTGAGTAAGTCTATATTGTAAGAACGACTAATTCAAAACAAGTTATTAAAAAAAAGTGTTTTACCCATGTTATGCATCTTGTGTCGTTATGTCACTTTCGTACGTCTCTATTTCGAAGCCCAGCTAAAGAAGTGAATTTGAAGAATGAGGGGACTTTTGTTTGTTGCTGTATACATTTTATTTGTTTGTGTATAACGTCTTATCACACTTTTAAAGTTATTCACAAATTTACACAAATGTGGCAAGGATGAGCCAGATTGATGTAATAAGAAGTGTTCCCTCATTTACGTGGATGGTCGAAACTCTTAGGTAAAAATAAAAGCCTTCCTCCGTACGCCCAATCGGGATTCAAACCCCGATATTTTAATCTGCAACAGTCCAGTTTATTGAGAGAGCTACGGCATAGGCCTACGCCCAATGGCCACTTGTGTGGGTCTATAGTAATATACCATCATAAAAACATCCCAGGATATATATATTTTCTGAGATAATTTATGATAGTATATTATATACAAGTTTTTATCCATATATATATGGATAAAAACTTGTTTTATTGGTTACAGGCCTAATAAATGTAGTTTTTTTAACTGCGTATTACCATCCATTCGTATTTAATCACACCAGTTGTAAGATAGAGTTTAAAGTAAATGTAACAGGATTTGCACGGAAGGAGAGTTATAACTAATCTACTAAAAACATATTAGGTGCACCTAGCCGGTGCTCGAACTATGCCCTATCTGTTACCGTAAAACACCCCAGATGATCCCAGCATTCAGCCCACGTGTGCAACTAAGAGGATATTAAATGTAGGGGTATAAAATATTGAAGTGAAATGTTTTACGTGTAATAAGGTTAATTTTGCTATGAAATTATTAATTCTGGGTTCGCATCGGTGGACACGCTGTCTAAACGTTAATATAATCTATACTGGTTTGTCAATATTGGGAAAGTAGGGGGTTAGAATCGCGGGTGTGTGTAGTGAGATAATTTCTCATCGAAGCGTTTCCAAGGTTCTCTTCACGCAGTAGCGTGTACAATTCATCCTATGTCTACCTTCCTCATCGCTGCTTCGTTAAAGTAATTTATATACGTACAGGTAGTAGTGCAAGGTGGAATGAAAATTAAATAAATCTGGATTGAAATTCAAATAGTTTATAGCATTTATCAAAAATATTCACTCACAAAGTACTGGCGCAAGTAGTGATACTGACGTGATAAAACAGAGCTGTGATTGGTTGGATTTGGTCACGTGACCACGCCTCCTGCTCTCTGATTGGCT
>CABFVX010002588.1:64838-109882 GCA_902151425.1 Timema shepardi | reverse complement strand
TATGTATGTATGTATGTATGTATGTATGTATGTATGTATGTATGTATGTATGTATGTATGTATGTATGTATGTATGTATGTACTTGTCTGTCTTATCTGTTTGCATGTGTACAGTATCCCCCCCATGCTTTGCTGCTGACTGACAGCTTACACCTGTCACTTCTGACAGTCAAAATTTAGGTATATACCTAAAATTTGACCATCAGAAGTGACAGCTGCTAAACACATGTTTTTGCAGATCATCTGATTCGGCGTAGGGATACGTAATTTGGTCTAATAACTTTTTAGAGCTATCAGTCAGCACCAAAGAAGCCATGAGGCTACTGTAGCTATCCATAGATAATAATACTCTATGCAATTATTTATGTTCAGGATTTAAAAGGGATTTTAAGAAGTATTAATTCTGAATCCCTCCTTTAGTATCACAAAACTTCCATATGAAATAATGACATTCATTCTTGGTTAGAAAAGTTACTTAATTCAGGTTGGGAGTGGGGGGGCTAGGCTAAATGTCTACATGGTGTTATATGGGGTAGGGGGCGGGGCTAAAAAGGTAAATAAAAAGCGTTACGTGGCTTCTGGACGAACCCTTGTCTGTGCCGAAGCTGAGGTCCTACTTGCAAAGACAGTCTAATTTTCATAGGAAGGGCCACTAGAAAAGTTTCTGGAAAAACTTTAGCTTATTCTTACCTCAAGATATGTGATCTATAGATGTTATTTTTAATATATATCTGTAAATACCTTTAAATAACAATAATATAGTAAAATGTTATCAATGCTTTATTTCCAAGATATTGATGATTGCCATTTGTGATATGTATCAATAAACTTAATTGGAAATTAACAAACGCTCTTTTAGAGTTTCGTGTCTAAAATTATTGCTTAAAAAAGTAGGCCCATGATCAAAGGAGTTAGCCCAGTCCAACTCATTTTACCGGCGACAGGGATGCTGGTGTTCGAATTCCGTCCGAGTATACGTAGCTACTTTTTTCCCCAAATGGCCTGCCCCTCTTCCTCCGTGCGAGTTTCTATACATTTACTCTGAATATATCTCTCACAGTCACTGCCCTAATAGTGTGAATATCCGGATAGCTCAGACGGCTAGTAGGATGCAGTGTAGTAAAAAATAAGGATAGATGAGGTGCACGGAAAAATGTCTTTATAATATTCTAAAGTCGTACTTTCTTTTTTTTATAATTTATTTGTTAAAATATTAAGTTCTGCTCTTCTGTCAAATTTAAGTTAGTTGGAATTTTTCCTCCATGTATTTCCCGAGTGGGGCGTACTCCATTCCGTTTGAAATAGAAATAAGAATAACCCGGAGGGAAAAAGAAATTCATAAGGATGAGCAATATTTCTCGGTTATAATGGAAGTGGGCTCTTGCTTATTAAGGCAGAATATATCCTCTTGGAGGGATACAACAAGCAGAGGAATATAGAGGATTTAACTCTAGAGAGTTGGCATGCATGACGTGGCTTCAAGTTGGTATCACTAGGGAAATCAACGGATGTGACATGCCTAGCGCAAGATGGCACTTGTTCTCCCTTGAGCGTACCAAGTTATGTACTGTACATTTTGTCCGTTCTTTATCAACTGAAATTAATAAAATATTTAATATTACACTTGCAGCTAAGTACAAAAAAAGAGGATAATGGTAGTTAACCTTAACCACCTATAAAATAGTCAGTCTCGTTTGGTTTTCCTGGTGACGAGGATGTTGGGGATCGAATCCCGAATGATTCTATCACTGTCCTTTCAAGTCAATGAAGTTACTTTTTTTTTTCTAAATCTTACTTTTATACTCACTACCTCATTAGAGCTTGGATAGTCCGTATGGGTAGTAAGATGCATAGCCATATTCAGTAACATTTTATATAAGAGCAAAAAAAAAATTTAACTGAGAAATATTAATATTAAAGGTGTAAATGTGATAGCTATAGAGGAGGAAGATAAGGGTGGGTTTTTTTAGCACCGTGTCTTACTACCCTTTCGGTTACACAGTCATGTACTTAGTACACTAATGGTTCTAGGGATTAAGAAGGTTTTATATATAGGAAGTGTAACCGCATTTGCGTAGAGAGAGTGGGAAACTATATAGGATAATCCATTCTCAGCACAACCGACACAGATTCGAACCTCGATCTCCTCGTCATCGGCACTCCAATCTACTGCGACAATAGCGCCTTAAGCCATACGGCCACCGAAGTGGGTATGTGAGTTATTAATTTGAATCTCATTTAAAGGAGAACACAGATACAGTACATATTTAATATATTTAAAATTAATTTTAGTTAAAAATAATACCGTACTTTATAATTTTAAGTACCGTAATCAAATAATTCTTTTTTTTTTAGCGCAGATTCTTACTACCTGTTCGTGTTATATGCTTACTGCTCTAATGTACAAGGGATGAGGAAGGTTGAGTTTAGAGGTTATGTACCCACATTTTTATAGAGAAATAGGAAAAAACACCCTCAGTACAGAAGACAGAGGTTCTAAAATCCGAGATTTCCGTCCTCGCCAGACCAGGTGTCTTCAACCTTTTAAGGTGGGATGGAAGGGGACGCGAGACAAGGCCAGTGTTTTTGTAGTTTTTATGACAAAACTTTTTTTTTTGCCAAAATATTTCTCCAGAATAAACTTAGAGTTTAATTTTCTTCACATGTTGATATCAACAGTTGTTGAATATCTGTCATGACCATGGTGACATTATCTAACAAACTCTTTGAATTAAGAGAAAAAGCTGTCATTAAATTCCAGGACACTCTTGATAGATGTTCAAGAAATACGAAGGAAATTAAATTCTACGTTTCTACTGGAGCAATATTTTTTATTTATTTTGACTAAAAAAGGTTTTGCAGTAAAACATGTAAAAACTCTTGTCTTTTCTCACGTCCCCTACACCTCCCACCTTAAGGTCCAAGGATGAAAGTCTCTGTCTCTTGTTAGCTAGCGGGCCGCAATATTGCACCGACAATATTAGGGTTGAACACTTAGTATAATTATTTTTATTTTGGAGTCCCGAATGTCTCAGGGGTGCTGAGCGAACGCGAACATTCTAGAATATATTTGAACTCACCCGAAATTGTACCCTCTCCCTTGTCTACAAGAATACGTAGTAATTTTCCGGTTCAAGGCACATTTTTGTAAAAACCTAATATATTTTTCTTCGCGTACAAAGCAAAACTAGTTGATAAAATAACTTAAAACACGTATTTATATTATTATTTAAAATATAAATCTGTATTTGTCATTTCTTCTCTTGAAGTAGTTTTCATGAGCCAGCTGGTTGATAAAAATGTCACGGTAGGCTGCAAGTGGCCCGCGGGCCATGGGTTTGAGATCCCTGCTTTAGACCAAATTGGCCAACGAATATAGTCCAAATCGATCAAGGCTGAACTCTAATGCTTTTTTTTTTTTAGTAAATTAACAATATTCATTTGTTTAGTATTGTTACCTAATTGGCATCGCCGATTGTCCCGCCATCTTTGTTATCCCTGTCCGCAGCTAACGAGTTGGGCACAGTGTTCGGCATGAGTTCGCTTATCTTCGTGGTGGTGATAGTGAGCTCCCTGTTGGTGCTTTGCGCCGCCATAGTCGGCGTCACCGTGTGCTTGTGTCGGCGCACTGGCGGCCGGCCCATGCAGACGGCGCAACAACCGCCGCCCAACACCTCGTACCCATGTGAGACTCTATCCTACCCTACAGGTAGAAAAGTTATTAGATCTACTTTCATGCTCTACTTCATGATCTGCAGTTCTCACTTTTGACGGATATTATCAATACCTATAAAATAACAATAATATTACTTATTCATACGTCAAATCGTGTGAGCTGCAGCTGTCACTTAAATATTACCAATATCTGCCAAATAAAATTAATATAGACTAATGGTTACAAAATCGAAAAACAGGGTTAGCTGGTTTTGAGGCTTGCCTGAAAAATTTCAGTTTCTTACGTCTTCTGAGCTTTGAGATTTTTTCAGATATAATTTATTTATATCCCCTCCAGTTTATGGACCCCTATGGAAATTTTCTGTCACCAAGTATTCTTGTACTCTTTTTTGGTTATAGGCTAACTGCGTGCAAAATTTAAGGTGGGATGGAAGGGGACGCGAGAAAAGCCCTGTGTTCTAGCAGTTTTTTGGGCAATTTTTTTTGCCTAAAATAAATAAAATATTTCTTTCGTACAATCATACAGTTCAATTTTCTTCGCGTGGTAATAAAATTTGTTCTTGAATATTTGCCATGAGCATAGTAGCATTAGATGAGAAACATTTTAAATTAAGAAAAAAAGTGGTCATTAAATTCCAGGAAACCCTCGACAGATATTCAAGAAATGTTGAGGTCATCATGTGAAGAAAATTAAATTCTATGTTTGTACTGAATCAATATTCTATTTATCTGGTCAAAAATGTTTTGCCAAGAAAATTGCAAAAAACACTTGCGTTTTCTCGTACCCCCTGCAATCCCCCCTTAATTTTCCTGAGTCTTCTAAGATTTGATTTTTTTAAACTCCCGTTTGGGGGAATGCCCATGGAAATTTTATGTCAACATTCAATCATAAAAAAAACCCAGCTCTTTTAGGTTCTGTGCAAAATTTTCAGCATTAAACATTGTGGGGAAATATAGAGCATAGCATTCCACCAAAGAGTAAATGAAATAATTTACACTATTACAGAAACCTTGAGAAAAGAGTAAAATCTATGTCCAGCAAAGAGTTTAACAATCAGTTCACCCTTTTCAAAGTTCAATTAAAAATAAATATGTTTTCTTATATCTCGGAAAATATTAGCTTGATAAATATGTGCTTCAGATTTAAAAAAAATGATTTAATGCTAACACAACTTTACAATGGTATGGTATTTCGTATTTAAAATAATTGCGAATATAATTTTAAAATTTGAAATTTAATCTAATGTAATCTACCCTCAAATTAATTCTCTCGGGAAAATCAGAATGAGCATTTTGTTTATAATGTTAAAGAGTGGTTAAATACCATTTTCAATCAAAATTGCTAGAAGAGAATTTGAGAAAAACGATTATATATCTCTATCTAACGATTATATATATTTTTTTGGCCTTCAATAAACTACTTTCAGAAAATAAATAAATAGAAAATCCGGCACTATAAGGCTCTGTCCAGTAGTCTGTACTATAAGTGTTAAAAGTTTCAGCTTTTTAGGTCATCTAGAGGCTTCTGGAGGGCGCGGAAAAACACACAAACATTAGCAAATTATTTATTATAACCAGGGACAGGATTTTGATGACTTGTCATATTTTTTTGGTTCGTCACACACAATTCTCGTAAGTACATAAACTCCGTTCATGATTCCCTTGTTGTAGAAATGTACATTTGATAGGTAATTTTGTGCTCATTATTTATCATTCTGGAATTTTAGGGTTATATTTTCTTGGTTTTCGTCATTTTTAGGCATTTATAGGAATGTTTGAGCTTTATTCATGTATGAGTCATTTTAAGGCATTCATGTTGAATAATTATATTTGAAAACAGTATCAATATATATTTTATAAATGTCTGAATTTTTCCATCACACATTTGTCGGAATGAAAATATAATGTGGAATATGAGTTTTGTATCCTCTTATTTAGCCGGGCAAGAGTTCAAGTTTTCAAATACTTCATTGCATGGATAGTTTTTAGCTTACATTTATAAAGCACATGTTTGACTAAGTCATGTACATTTAGTACGCCTTCCGTTCATATTTTAAAATAATTTTTCTAAAATTTGAGGTCATTTTTTATAATTTTTAGGCCATTTTATTAGTACTTTTCGTTCATCTTTAGGTCCTCAAAATCCGGGCCCTGATTATAACGATGGTATTTGTGTTGGCTGCAAAAAAATAAAATTAGATAAGGAATCATTAGAATAATTGGCTTGACAAAAAAAAATACAAAAAAGGTGATTAGGAAACATATGTGAATTTTTTGTATATTCCAGAGTGATAAAATAAAATCGAAAAATGAAAGCGTAAAAACAATAATTATAAAAAAATCTGCTAATGATAGTCTCCGTTATAGAGTATATAGTACCAAGCTACAAGGAAATATAGTAAAATGTACAATTATTTGAGGGTTATAGCTGATAGTTTAAAAATATAGTATGGTTGAAAAAAAACATGGCGTCAGCCGGCAAACGAGCTATACCGACCAAGCAGCCGCGCATGTTGGCGAAGATAGTGCCAACATTTGCTGATAGAGGGTGCCATGTGGTCAGCACATTTAAAGCCTTTCGACCGTTAATCTCAGTTTTTTAAACCGGAGCCGCTTCTTCTTTATTTAAGTATCTCCTCAATTGTCCTTATGAGGCTGAGTTTGACTCCGTTTCAGACACACTGCTCATAGAACATCTGGTAAGGCTGGGGATCGAGCTAAGGACCTCTGAGCTTGTAGGCAGGAGCTCTGATTACTAGAGCACAGAGGTGGTCAGATATGATAATCATTTAATCAGATTGCAAGTAAAATTATATTAAATAACATATATAAATAAGCGTAGTTGATCTATAAGATAAACAAATGCTGGTGAAGATAGTTCTAGTAGCAATTGTAAGAGATAGTTAAAATGTATTAGACAAAAGACTAAGTGTAGGTAAACATTAAAATATTGATGTTTGTATTTACTAAAAGTTACTTTTCATACCAAAATGTTACTTTAGTTGTATCCGTGGAACAGATTATGGTACTTTTAAAATTTCATTTTGTAAGTTTGTAAATAAATACACCCTGTGGGCTCACGTACAAAGGCATCAGTATCGTCTTGCCTGCCTTGGTGGCATGGTCAAAGGTGTAGTTATAGAAATAGACTAAAGTGCTGATCACAAGAAGCTCCTCTTAGGGCTAATGAGGGTGGTTTTACCTAAATGGTTTTCCACTTTCTTTACCCAAATGCCCGTACAATTCCTCTAAATTATACTTTACTCACCCTTAGCTCATTAGTGTGATTACGTATAAACTGAGCAGGTAGTGAGACGCGTTGCTAAGGATAAGGAAGGTATAATTTTAACGGACGTGTGTCCGCATTTTATGGGAAAAGCGAGAAACTATTTAGGGTGGACCACAACTAATACAACCAGTGTAACCACCCAGTCACTGGTCTAAAGGATATCGCCATTCATACTGCACGTCCACCGGTGCTGGGGCCCTCCTTGGCGTGTTGAGCGCAGTCGTCTGGACCGTTGTTTCAGTGCACCAGACGTACGGGTCGAACGGGTCGGGACTGACGGCGACCTCAACCCAGTACCATCACGTGAGCAAGCAGCCGCCCTACCCGGGCGCCACGTGCGTGTTCCCGGCTCCGGGAAACTGGCGTCACCCTGCAGGCTAACTGCTCGGGTACAGCGGGGCCCCGGCCCGCCTCTACTGCCAGGCAAGGTGCGGAGCGAGGGATCCGACAGGTAAACACGGTCCTTATACCTGATTAACTGTCAGGCAAGGTTCGTAGTGAGGGAACTAACAGGTAAACACGGTCCTTATACCCAATTAACTGTCAGACAAGGTGTGAAGTGAGGGAACTGACAGGTAATCCTGATTAACTGTCAGGCAAGGTGCGGAGCGAGGGATCCGACAGGTAAACACGGTCCTTATACCTGATTAACTGTCAGGCAAGGTGTAGTGAGGGAACTGACAGGTAAACACGGTCCTTATACCTGATTAACCGTCTGGCAAGGTGCGGAGCGAGGGATCCGACAGGTAAACATGGTCCTTGTACCTGATTAACTGTCAGGCAAGGTGCGGAGCGAGGGTTCCGACAAGTAAAAATGGTCCTCATACCTGATTAACTGTCAGGCAAGGTGTTGTAGTGAGGGAACTGACAGAAAAACACGGTCCTTATACCTGATTAACTGTCAGGCAAGGTGTGTAGTGAGGGAACTGACAGAAAAACACGGTCCTTATACCTGATTAAACTGTCAGGCAAGGTGTGTAGTGAGGGAACTGACAGGTAAACACGGTCCTCATACCAGCGCTTCTGATGTGAGTGTATTGTCATTGTAGAGGGGAGGACGGAGGAGTGCACAAATAGCGAGCATATCGTTGAGTATTGTGACGCAAATTGAGACTCAGATATATGTTATTTTATACTTTTATTTCCCGTTGAAATTTAACTCATAATAGCAAAACTAAAAATGTCTGGAGACTAGCCTAGTCCTACTGGTCCATTGACTACTGCCCATTGCCACTGATAATTACACACCTTTTTGGTGGTGACGATGTGGGACAGAGCGACAAAGTTTCTTCTTAATAACTACAGTATGTTTCTATTGTGACAGAATGAGGATTTGTGCACAATACTTAGCTGTGAGGCCATTCTAAAATGGTCATTGGTCATTTAATATTTCGACAATGTTCTGTTTCTGTATTAGGAACGTCTACTCCTTATCTCCATTACTGTTAAATCAGAAACGATCCACGAGTTGGTGTAAATCTATTATTTCTGGCAGACAGTATCACAGAGTTGATGGCCAAATGTTGCACGCTCTTAATATTTATTCTATGTAAAAACTTATAAATGTGTAAAATACATAAAACGCTGATCCTTTTAATTGCATAACGCAAGATTGTGAATTTAGATCATGTTGTCCCACTGCCACTTCTACGAAAATAAGGTTATATGTTTTTTTATAAAGTTACAAGATCTTAGCTTACCTCTTTAAATTGGAAAAAAGCACGTAGTGGAACTGAAGCCGAACTGTGGTCACGGTTGTCTGAGAAAATAGGGTTTAGGTTTGCTAAAAGTATCTCAAGTTTATACCAGTAGAAATAGCCGTGGTCGTATAGTGGTTAGTACCTTGCGTTGTGGCCGCAATAACCCAGGTTCGAGTCCTGGTCACGGCATGTATAATTATTTTTTACGATCAATTATGTCACACGTATTTTATTATCGATTATTGCTAAAAGTATCTACAGTTTATAACAGTAGAAATAGCCGTGGTCGTATAGTGGTTAGTACCTTACGTTGTGGCCGCAATAACCCAAGTTCGAATCCTGGTCACGGCATGTATAATGATTTTTTACGATCAATTATGTCACACGTATTTTATTATCGATTATTGCTAAAAGTATCTACAGCTTATACCAGTAGAAATAGCCGTGGTCGTATAGTGTTTAGTACCTTGCGTTGAGGCTGCAATAACCCAGGTTCGAATCCTGGTCATGGCATGTACGATTATTTTTTTTACGATCAATTATGTCACACGTATTTTATTATCGATTATTGCTAAAAGTATATACAGTTTATACCAGTAGAAATAGCTGTGGTCGTATAGTGGTTAGTACCTTGCGTTGTGACCGCAATAAGCCAGTTTCGAATCCTGGTCACGGCATGTGTAATTATTTTTTTTACGATCAATTATGTCACACGTATTTTATTATCGATTTTTGCTAAAAGTATCTACAGTTTATACCAGTAGAAATAGCCGTGGTCGTATAGTGGTTAGTACCTTGCGTTGTGGCCGCAATAACCCAGGTTCGAATCCTGGTCACGGCATGTATAATTATTTTTTACGATCAATTATGTCACACGTATTTTATTATCGATTATTGCTAAAAGTATCTACAGTTTATACCAGTAGAAATAGCCGTGGTCGTATAGTGGTTAGTACCTTGCGTTGTGGCCGCAATAACCCAGGTTCGAATCCTGGTCACGGCATGTACGATTTTCTTTTACGATCAATTATGTCACACGTATTTTACTATCGATTATTGCTAAAAGTATCTATAGTTTATACCAGTAGAAATAGCCGTGGTCGTATAGTGGTTAGTACCTTGCGTTGTGGCCGCAATAACCCAGGTTCGAATCCTGGTCACGGCATGTACGATTTTCTTTTACGATCAATTATGTCACACGTATTTTACTATCGATTATTGCTAAAAGTATCTATAGTTTATACCAGTAGAAATAGCCGTGGTCGTATATTGGTTAGTACCTTGCGTTGTGGCCGCAATAACCCAGGTTCGAATCCTGGTCACGGCATGTACGATTTTCTTTTACGATCAATTATGTCACACGTATTTTACTATCGATTATTGCTAAAAGTATCTATAGTTTATACCAGTAGAAATAGCCGTGGTCGTATATTGGTTAGTACCTTGCGTTGTGGCCGCAATAACCCAGGTTCGAATCCTGGTCACGGCATGTACGATTTTCTTTTACGATCAATTATGTCACACGTATTTTACTATCGATTATTGCTAAAAGTATCTATAGTTTATACCAGTAGAAATAGCCGTGGTCGTATATTGGTTAGTACCTTGCGTTGTGGCCGCAATAACCCAGGTTCGAATCCTGGTCACGGCATGTACGATTTTCTTTTACGATCAATTATGTCACACGTATTTTACTATCGATTATTGCTAAAAGTATCTATAGTTTATACCAGTAGAAATAGCCGTGGTCGTATATTGGTTAGTACCTTGCGTTGTGGCCGCAATAACCCAGGTTCGAATCCTGGTCACGGCATGTACGATTTTCTTTTACGATCAATTATGTCACACGTATTTTACTATCGATTATTGCTAAAAGTATCTATAGTTTATACCAGTAGAAATAGCCGTGGTCGTATATTGGTTAGTACCTTGCGTTGTGGCCGCAATAACCCAGGTTCGAATCAGGTCACGGCATCTACGATTATTATTTTTACGATTAATTATATCACACGTATTTTATTATCGATTATTGCTAAAAGTATCTACAGTTTATACCAGTAGAAATAGCCGTGGTCGTATAGTGGTTAGTACCTTGCGTTGTGGCCGCAATAACCCAGGTTCGAATCCTGGTCACGGCATGTACGATTTTCTTTTACGATCAATTATGTCACACGTATTTTACTATCGATTATTGCTAAAAGTATCTATAGTTTATACCAGTAGAAATAGCCGTGGTCGTATATTGGTTAGTACCTTGCGTTGTGGCCGCAATAACCCAGGTTCGAATCAGGTCACGGCATCTACGATTATTATTTTTACGATTAATTATATCACACGTATTTTATTATCGATTATTGCTAAATGTATCTACAGTTTATACCAGTAGAAATAGCCGTGGTCGTATAGTGTTTAGTACCTTGCGTTGTGGCTGCAATAACCCAGTTTCGAATCCTGGTCAAGGCATGTACAATTTTTTTACAATCAATTATGTCACACGTATTTTATTATCGATTATTGCTAAAAGTATCAATAACTTATACCAGTAGAAATAGCCGTGGTCGTATAGTGTTTAGTACCTTGCGTTGTGACCGCAATAACACAGGTTCGAATCCTGGTCACGGCATCTACGATTATTATTTTTACGATTAATTATATCACACGTATTTTATTATCGATTATTGCTAAAAGTATCTACAGTTTATACCAGTAGAAATAGCCGTGGTCGTATAGTGGTTAGTACCTTGCGTTGTGTCCGTAATAACCCAGGTTCTAATCCTGGTCACGGCATGTACAATTTTTTTTTACGATCAATTTTGTCACACGTATTTTATTATCGATTATTGCTAAAAGTATCTTCAGTTTATACCAGTATAAATAGCCGTGGTCGTATAGTGGTTAGTACCTTGCGTCGTGACCGCAATAACCCAGGTTCGAATCTTGGTCACGACATTTATGATCTTTTTTTACGATCAATTATGTCGCACGTATTTTATTATCGATTATTGCTAAAAGTATCTTCAGTTTAAACCGGTAGAAATAGCCATGGTCGTATAGTGGTTAGTACCTTGCGTCGTGGTCGCAATAACCCAGGCTCGAATCCTGTTCACGGGATGTACGGTTGTCTTTTTACGATAAATTATGTCACACGTATTTTATTATCGATTATTGCTATCCACATATTTACATTTATGAGTTAGTGTTTACTAAAGTAGAAATCCGTTTTAATAATGAAATTACACGTTAGACCGGGAATGTTAAACCCTTGGCCCGTGGGCCGCATACGTACCTATCCATTATATTCTGTGGCATGCAGAACCTCTTGTACGATGAACCATCATACAATACGAACCTATCATTCTTTTTATTAAAATCGAGGCAAAACAACATTTATGAATGGGATATTTAGCAATTTTACATAATCTATAAGAATTTATGTGAGGTTGGCGGATCAAATCTGCTCTTATTTCGACCGGAATCAAATCCCAAAAACTGTTTAATTTGCGCCCCAAATACGTGAAATGCTTTACAGCGGATAATGTACATGTAACTTACTTTATTTGTCAGAGGAAGGCTAGATCTAGGTTTCTAACCTTTTGCGTTTCTCTCAGAAGTACACATTTTCGGGTAAAGCATCGTTGAGCTTTTTTTTTACTTTTAACTGAAAATTTAAACCTTCTAACCAGACGGAATAGTCTCTATGATGTATTAATTACGAAGACAGCAGAAGCTAATTATTGATGGATTTGTATATGGAATATATTTAGTATAATTGGAGAAAACACACTGCACATTAATTTTCATATTTTGTTTTTTTTCTTTTAATATACCTAAAAATAATAATGAAAATATGATTTTTAATCATACATAGCATCTTTTAGGACAAATATATTAAAAAACATAAAATATAAGAAAAGGTTTGTTTAGTTCATACAAATCAGTTTTAATTTATTTTATAAATTCACACGATTTTATAACGTCAAAAGGGATTATATAATTTTTAAAAACTCTTTAAACAAGTAATAATAATAATGATAATTTTCTCTTACATTTTTTATAAATGAAATAAAAAGTATCAAACAAATACTTAAATAATACAAGGTTTCTAATTGTCTTAAACGCGTCTCAGCGTTCTCCCATGTTGGGCCCTCAAGATGTCATTTCAGATTTGTTTTTAAATGTATCGTGGACCGCTTAGTAAGCCAATGATAGCTCCCCACAGCCCCCCTCATTACCCCCGCCACACGAGGTTAAATTAAAAAACAACGCACGCATTTTTATTACTATACGTGGCTAACCCATTTCATATTAATAAAATAAAAAAGATCGTTCATCGGATGGTAATGAAAAACAAACAAACATATGTTCAAACAAATGGGGAATAGCGAATATTTTTATACGATGTGAAAATACAAATTTAAAAATAATCAAACTTGAAAATCTAGATTTATTTCGTGAAACCCCACAGAATACTTCGTGGACCCAAGATTGAAAACCTCTGGCCTATGGCTTTACTCTTGCAATAGACCTGCTTTCCGATGACTGAGGAAGTTGTGGTTTGATTCCTGGCTAGGATTATTGTGGGGTGTTTTTTTCTTAAATTATTTCCCTCTACACATATTTCGAAATTAATCTCCATTCCTTCATATCCCAAATAAGTAATAAAATAATAGACCTGAAAAAAAAAATGTTCTGACCAGGATTCAAACCTATGAAATTGCGATAGTAACACTATGTACTAGACACTATACAATCAAGGCCACTTGTCCTTGTTACTTAAAAAACAGTTGAAAAAAAACTAGATGCTATCATTTGGCAAGTAAAATCATCAATTTTAAAAATGCTTTAATTTATTTAAAACATGTTTTTTAATGTTCTTAAAACACGCCTTGAGAAAATTTTGTATCTCTAATAACAACCCGAAATGGTGACTGAAATTTCTAGCTGGCATTGTTATTGATTGTTTTTTGATGGGTAGGTCATGGTTCGAATCTTGGTTGGATATACTCGCCGGTTGTTTTCTCTATAAACGTGGTTTTCAACTTTTGATTTCTTACCTTCTCTCCACGCGGAGGCGTTTTCTCTTAGTCCTTAGGTCACCATTATCATATAGATCCCTTAAATTATGTTATTAGTGACCTTTGTGATAAACGTAATTTTTTTCTTGAGAGTAGTATTAATTCTGTCCAAACCCTGAACCCGAGTATTCAGTGGCCGAATGGTCTCTATGGGGTCACTCATGTGTTAAACTGGCATGCTAAAGACGGGCAGATTAGGGTTCGAACCTCGGTCGGGTGAACTGAGGGTGTTTTTCCAAAATGATTTTCTATTCTCTCCGAGAAAATGCGGGTACACTTTCTCTGAATATAACTTTATTCACTCCTAGCCTATTAGTGTAATTAGTACATAAGCGTATAACCCGACAGGATAGTAAGACGCGGTGCTAAAAAAAAAAGGTGGTGACTTTAGAAAAAGCAGCTATGCCCTTACAAAATGTTATTTTTTGAGACCCCCCACCAGTGAATGTATGGACAAAGGTACAAGCCTCGTCTTATCTGGTTATCTGGTAGATGGAGCGTTTGGGGTACGAATCCCAACTGGAGGCACTGAAGTATTTTCTCATAAATAGTCTCTCAATCTATCTTCATGCAAATGGGGGTATATTTATTCTTATTCCTACGCTCCTCATCCCTGAACCTTAATAAACATTTTTTAAATAGCAATTTTATTTATTTATCCCATAATTGTCTAATATTTACTAAAATTCTAATCGTAATGTTGTGTCACAAAATTATTGTAGATGTGTATTTATATCTTGCGTTGTGTCCTTTAATTTATTTTATTTACAACAAATGACTGTCTCATCAATATCTTAAAACCAGGATAAATCTTTTCTAGTACCCCTTCATAAACCAAACTGTGATTTCAAATAAACTGGTGTATCACACTAATAACGTGAATATGTGGATTAAAAGGCGTGGAGCACAACTATTTATATATATATATAATTAATCATGAACTGTTTCCAGCCTGTGGCCGGGACTGTTTAGTAAAATGCCTCCGTCTCCCTCTGCCCTTCCATCAATCTTCCTCCTGCACCATCTTCCACTTTGATCCTCTCACTTGCACACTTGCTGCTATCTGTCCCTCCCATCTATTCCTTGGTCTCCCTTGCTGTCTCTTCCTTATTTACTTCATATTTATTGATATTCCTGGAATCCTCTCCGCTTCCATCCTAATTACGTGTCCATACCACTTCATCCCACTCTAGCTTCTTCTACAATTCCATGTACCCCCTGTGCCCGATATCTTATATCTGCATTCCTAATCCTATCCCTTCTGGTAATAGCTAGCTAGCATGCTCCTCAAAAACTTCATTCCCATGTATATATGTATATTATTTAATTTAGTTTTTTGTGATGTATTCATACTCAATCGTTGGTAATGTGTCCTTGTTTTGATTTTTATTTCAGTGATATCTCCTCCAGTCAAAAAGACGAATGGTTTGTGTAGGTAAGTGGACATTTACTACAATTAATTTTAATTTAAAACAATTAAAAAAGAATCACTACTTTAATAATAGATTAATAGTTTAATTTAATAATATGATGCAGAAGCAAAAACTCTAATTAAAAAAAAGTTAGTTTGTTGATGATTCTATTTAAATCCTGTAGTTTATTAATGATCAAACTCTGAAAATATATTTTAAATTCATTAATTTACAAGGTTGATATTTTAGAAAAGTTAATTTTATGAAATATATATAGTTTATTATATATATATATATATTATAAACAACAATTTTGTAAAACAAAAACTGAATTTCAACAGATTTGAGCCAACTTGGTTACTAATATAATTAAACTGGCTTAAACTATGGTAAGATAATATTGCATAGTAGAAGTTTTTTTTAAATTTTATAAACATTTCCAAAAGCAAGGTAGTCAATATTTTGAAATCTATAATTATATAGCCATACTTATTTTTAAATCCTAAAAATCACAACCAAGTTTTAGGTGATTTTCTCCAAATAACAATATTTTTTTCTTTTATTTTAGAGGCTGGTCAGGACCAGTGCCTAGCAGGGTGAAGACCGTGCCGGTAGTAGTACCCTCTACCGGCCGGCGCCGCAACTAAGATTTCGGATAGTTGCATCCTAAAATATCCATGGACTCGCTGACCATGTAACGTTTCATGACCAAACAAAACAAAAAATAAGAAGAAATAATTATAATTGATCGTTACCAAGGCCTGCAATATCAATAGAATCATCATATCTGCTCCTGGGGCGTAAAGAAGTGAAGTACAATAGACAAGAATTATGTTTTTCTTTTTTAAATAAAACCGGTTTTATCTTATTTGAAAAGAATTTGTGAGCATATATTAGGAGCGTTTGATGAATAAAGTAAAATAAACAAGTAAAATAATTTATGAATACAAAAAGTGCCTGTTTCACTCCAAAAAGTTACAGCACCACGTTAGTGATAATCAAGCATGGTTTTAAGAAATAACGGAAGAAAAATTAATTCCTACCTTGTGTAAGACCAAAATATCTTATCATCTTTTTTTTTTTTTAGTTTTGTCCAGTGATTAAGTTGTTAGTATATAAGTTTAAGCAAAATATTGTCTGCTGTGTGTCTTCTCGTATTTGTTAATATTTTTAGAACTATTTTTTGGCGGAGACCTAACTGTGAAATAATTTAATGGTGTTCATCTTTACAATAATAGTAATTTTAAAAAAAACTTTTTAAAATCAAACAAAGTGAAACACAACCTAAAAAAACATCCATAACTGTATAAAGAAAATATACTAATTAAATTAGTATTATCATCTACAAATTGTTATCAAATGTGAAGGTGAATATAAAATAATTTGGGGATTAAAATGGAGTTATCCCTAAATACCAAAAGAGTATAAGCATTCATTTTGTTATCATGAGTTGAGTGGGTTTTTTTTAAAGTGTGTGTGCGTTTGAAGTAAAGTTACACTATTTCCTAATCTTGTCGTTTGTCAGCCACATACTGCCTGCCATACATTGGAATGAGAAGGTAAATTTGAAAAAATAGTAGTAATTTGCTTTGGGTCATCCCATTCGTTGACTTACTGTCTTGTCTGACCCTATCTTATTTGTAAAACACAATAATTTTTTGCGTGTTTTTATTTACATTTATTTTGGTAACTACTATTTATAAAGTAAATGTCAAAAGGGATTGTTACGTCATAATTATTTTATTATTATTTTAAATTACTCATCGGAATTGATCGAGGTGGTTTGTATGGATACATGTTGAACATTATAGTTTGACGCCTTCGACGTTTGAGTCAATAAATACGTCGGATGTAAACCAAATATATTATTACATGTTTAAAGAGTTTTTAAAAATTATATAATCCCTTTTGACGTTTTAAAATCGTGTGAATTTATAAAATAAATTAAAACTTATTTGTATGAACTAAACAAACCTTTTCATCTATTTTATGTTTTTTAATATATTTGTCCAACAAGATGCTATGTATGATTAAAAATCATATTTTCATTATTATTTTTAAGTATGTTAAAAGAAAAAAACAAAATATGAAAATTAATGTGCAGTGTGTTTTCTCCCATTATACTAAATATATACTATACAAATCCATCAATAATTAGCTTCTGCTATCTTCGTAATTACTACATCATAGAGACTTTATTTTTGACACTTTAAACGACTAAAAATGATAATAACTAATTATTACTAACACAAAGATATAATTATACTAGTGTTCTGTTCGTCTGTGCCTACAAGCATAGTATTTTAAAACTGTGGACATGATCATTGTTTGTGGGTTTTTTTTAAGGAACGCGTGAATGTTAAATTATGTTTGAAAGATGTTTTGTTTAGCAACAAAAATGTATGCATGAAATAAAGGATATTCATTATTGCTGGAAGTTAATTCATGTTTCCTTAAAACAAAAGCTATTTGAACGATTACCTCACTTAACTAAATCTTATTTAGGAAGATATTTAACGTCTTGTTGTGAATGCATTTTTAAAATCTTGATTTCACTGATTAATTTAGTTTTTAATAGTTTAAACTTTGTTATGAATAATATAATGGTTCTAAAAAGCTTCCTGTGGTGCTGTGTATCCTTTATAAATTGTGTGACGTAACTTACAATTGTTTTAATATTGTATTTAGCCTTTATTTTTTGAAAAAAGGTGAATCAAGAACAATAATCTTTTTATATTTTTTTTGGAGCTTCATAATCTGTAAAACTTACTGTAATTCGTAGATATTTTTAACTGTCACTTAAAACATACAAACAACCACAAAAAAAGTTTTTGTAAATGATAAGTCTTAGAAGTAATTTAGATATGATTTTACATGACAGAGTAGTTCTTTAAACGTTCTTTATATATATACACACACACACACAAAGATGGTGTAGCTATTTCATACTGTTTTTTACTGTATTCAAAATAAAAATCATTTGACTACCCACCCTCAAATGTATGCACAAAACAGGCTGAATTTGTGTGCTTTCAATTTTTAAAGAAAACAAAATAACAGCATATGAATCATTTTCCTAAAGATTTAGTTTTCTTCGTGTTTTTTTTTTATCACGGGGACAATGATTTGTCTGGAACTGTGCATTAGCGCATGAGTGTTTTTTCCTTGCTTTGTATGCACCTCCACGCTAAAAATGTGTTCGTTGCCAACTTAACGATGTTAAATAGTGCTTACATTCACAAAACTTAGGACATCTCCCATATTTCTGGATTCTAAGGCATATCAAGTAAAAAGAGATTGAATCTTATCTAATACATCTTAAAAATTCAACACCATTGTTTATTAAAGAAGAAGAATTTCAGGCTACTACTTAGAAATTATAACAATTTTTTGAACCCAAAAGTTTTTTTTAATCCCCTTATAACTACTCAAATTTCATAGTTTTCAATGTAGTGGATATGTTTTACACGTGATTGATGATTGGCAATTGTTTGTGTGTATTGCGTTTCAAAGTAAATGTTAGCCTAAAGTGAACGTGGTGGAATTCTTGTAATGGGGAAAAAATCATGCAACTGTCATCGATCATATTATGAAATTTGAATAGTCAAACATTAAAACATATTTACAAATAGTTTATTCTTATCCATTTTGTTTTGTAGAAAAACTAAAGCTAGATTTCTTACCAGTCTTGCTCTCATGAGTGATTGGGTAGTGTAAAATTAAACAAATATTAATCAAAAGATTCAACTTATTTCTATATCAATGTAATAACCAAATTGATAAATACTTGGATGAAATTACTGAATTTTCTTTTTTCACGATTAATTTATTCCTACAGTCATTATTAATTCGGTTAATAAAAAATGTATTCAGTAACGTAATTATTCTTAAATCATATTTTAATTGAATAAACAAATCTTAAAGATATATATTATCATTCAACTCAAGTTACCTGATGTGCTTTAAAAATGTCCTAATGTTTTATATCTAAAAAAAAGAATTGTAAATTGTAGATTATTAGAACAAAAAAAACTTACCTATCCGCATATCATTCACGTGCATATCACCTTTCAGCGTACACTATACACCCGAATGTATCCGCCCTCCCCCCTATCCCCCAATTACACCACCAAATACCTCTCTGTCCTTTCAAAATATGCTCAATGAAGTGTCCACCGCAACCCACCCCCAAAATTGTAATCACATCCAGGACAAAAACCAGCCATAAACAAAACAATGGTGACCCGTCAACTAACAAATTCCTTTGTAAACCAATATGACAACTAGCATACTAAGAAAACAATATGTCAGTCCGTGTGTGTTCGTTAAAAGGAGTATTAAAACATGTTTCTTTTTGGTAAAAAATATAAAAAAACTCAAAAAAAGTAGTTTTATTTACCCACGATTGTGTTGGCTGGTTGCACAGTGTGACTTGCATTTTAATCGTCAATATTTGTTTTTACTTTCTCGTATCGAGAAAGTATTGTAAAGATAAACATATTTTACCTCAAATTATGACATATCTTGACATTTTATGGGCCCCGACTCTCCAAATAGGAGGAATTTTCATTTTGTCTGTCCACTGTATGTCTATCTATCTGCATCTGAGTCTACAGCCTAAACGATTTTATAGATGTCATTCAAATCTGATATTTAGTTGTATGGACACATCACGAGGTAAAATAGTGATTTTAATCTCAAATATAAGCTTAGATACAGTTAATTGACAATTGTTAAAAATTTGAAATTTTTCAAAATTGTCTCTTTGCTCAAAATGGGTATTTTAGGATAAGTTTTACATGATAAATAATACTGTATAGCAATAGGTCTACATTATTTTTATGAAAAAAAAATAGTTAAGTGAAGTTTGTTTATAATTTTTTTTTTTTTTAGAAATTTGTTCCAAATTCTAATTGACCAGATAAGAAATTATATAAGATTTTGCCTACCATTTATTTCGTTTTGTCACGTCACGGTGTTATCTGAAAAGTGCGAACTCTCCAATTACAATTATTGGAGGACGAAAAGAAACTGAAAGATATTAACTCGCAGTGGTGTCTTTGTAATAAGATTCACATCAGCTTTGAGAGAAGCTGACGAAGAGGTCGAGGTAGGTATACCAACCTTTGTGCACTGATAGTTGTTAGTATGGATATTTTCTGCTTTAGTTTTTTTTCATTCTCTTTCACCTCTAATTTGGGCACATTTCCTTCCAGAATCTATTCCTTTATAGTTCTTAACCCATAAATCAAGGCTTTTTTTTTACTTCTAAACATAGTTGTTAAATATCAATGCTATTAACAGCTTAAGGTGGGTGTGTAGGGAACTTGACTAAGGGCAGGTTTTTTGCAGTTTTTTTACAGTAGAATCTTTTTCTTGTCAAAATAAATAACATATTGCTTCTGTAGAAACATAGAGTTTAATTCAGTTCAGTATGGACATCAGCAGTGTTGATGAATACCTGTCATGAGCATAGCGCCATTAGATGACAAACTTTTCAACTAGAAAACAAATGGTGTCATTAAATTCCAGGACCTTCTTGACGAATATCCAACAACTGTTGGTATCACCATGTAAAGAAAATTAAACTCTTTAAGTTTCTACTGAATAATTATTTTATTTCTTTTGACTAAAAAAAAAAATGTTTTGATACAAAATTTGTAAAAAAAAAATACTGCCTTTAACTTGCTTTTCCTACACTCGTTTAAGGTAGCTGCTCCAACATTAGCACGGAGAGAATATGAGAACACAATGATGATAAATTGCATGTAGAAAATCACCCCTCAATGAACTTGGCCAAGATTCGAATCTCACACATCAAATATTTGAATATGAAAAACCCAACGAAACAGCTGTCTAGTAGATATAAAACTGTCATATTTTGTGTATTTCTTTGCTCTAACTATGGTCCAATTTTCATATGAAGGGCTTTCCCTATCTGGCATCTATAAAAGTTACTAGATCTACTTTCACGTATCCAATGGTCAATTTATGTGATATTTAGATGTATCTCTTGATATATTATTAATACCTATAAAATAATAATGTAATTTAGTAAAATGTTATCAATATTGACCTTTATTTTCTAAAAGGTTCCTTCTACCAAATCTTGCCACAGTTCTGTTTCATGATAAACCTTAAGAATAGTCAACATTGACCAGCTATATATTTTTTTCTCTGTCTGTCTGACAAAATTGACGCCATCTGTTAAAGATTAGACATTCTTAGCACATCCGACGGAGAATAAATATGTAGGTATATCTAGTAGTTTTTTAACTGCCTGTTTTTTAGCATCTGATCTTACTACCCGTTCGGGTTATACAATTTTGTAATAACTATGCTAATGGTTTTAGGGATTAGGGAGGTTGAATTTAGAAGAAGTATATCAACATTTACATGGAGGGAGAGTGTAAAACCATTTAGGAAAAAATAACCTTTGCACACACGACCGAGAATCGAACTTCAATCTTCCCGTCATTGGCAGTCTAGTCTACTGCGAGAGTAGCGCTTTATAGTATGTGGCCACCTAAGTGGGTAGCCTTGTTATTCATGTGGCGAATAGAAAATAGCTTAATTCCTCATTACCAAACCCGGATTTTAATTACATCTTATTAAATAGTGACTAATAAAAATACTTTAGAAATAGTTTTAAAAAATAATGAAATTACATGAACAAAAATCCCCGAAAATATAAATGAAAGTTTGTAAAGAATGCACATGTTAAACTTTAACAAATCAAGGCTAAAATAGATCTGTATGCAATGAAAAAGCTTTGGCAATTAAACTTTTGCATTTAGCTACATATGAACATTATTTTTTGTTCTACAAATAACTTCTCACATAAATCTTTCCCAGCTTTTAATTGAGATGGTTCACCAGGAATGTGAGTTTTCCTACCACAAAAGTGAACAGTGAACAAAGTTCTGTTGAAGCCTATACTATATTTTCAATCTTACAATAATTTTCATCAAGGGCGCCTGAAGGATTTTACTCCAGGAGTCATAAGCGGGGTAAGGGGGGTACGAAATACCCTCTAGTACAGCCGGAGGTCTAGGGTTCCTCCCATGAGAAAATGTATTAAATTGAAGCCCCAAAAGACGCTTTTAAGGCAATCCTTGTCCCTTGAAAATAAGATACAACATAAAAAAAAGTTTCAAATCCATCCAAATTCGTGAGTGGACATTTGACCTGGCCAATTTGAATGGTGAATGCTGTTAGAATTGCTAACGCATGCGCAAAACTATCAACCCTAAAGTCAGCAGACCTTTAGCTGGGGGCATTGTTTATGTGTACAATCTTAGGTTCTCAGGGGGGTCTCTACCCTCCCTAGTACACCCCTGCGGGCGTCCCTGGTATTCGTGGATTTATAAAACATGGATAATATTCAACACAGATGCCTAAAAAACTATTCAACGCATTAAAAAATATATATATTATCATTATCTAGTACCACGTCTTACTACCCGTTCGGGTTATACGCTTTAAGTACTAATTACGCCAATGGATTAGGAATTAGGAAGGTTGAATTGGAGGAAGTGAACCCGCATTTGCGTGGAAGGAGAGTGGAAAACTATTTAGGAAAAACCTCCCCCAGTTCACCCGACCGAGATTCGAATTTTGATCTCCCCGTCCTCAGCAGTCGAGCTCATCATGACTAGCGCGTTAGCCGACTACACCACCAAGACGGGTCATTAAAATTAAATCTAAAAATCCCTAATAACAAAAGTTATTTTTTTTTAAAAAAAAGTACTATAAAATATACACTTCTACAACCAGGGGAACATAAACAGATCTTATGAGGATTGTCTGTTATGTACTTTACAATGTATTTGTCTTGAAATGTAACAAACTTAGTTTCTGCGCTTCCACAATGGCGTGGCTTATAAGATCGGGTCATAACGTAATCCGCCAAGGAAAGACTGATTTTTTTCAGAGTAAAAATAAGAAATCAGTCTTTCTTTGTCGGATTACATTGTGAGCCGATCTTATATGTGTGTGTATATATAGGTATAAGAATAATCAAAACTTGGGCCCCGGTCATTTATCTACTAACACGTTTGCTGAAAGCAAAATTATCACACTTTTCTTAGTAGCCGTGTTATTTAATAATCAATATAATTTATTAGTACTGATATTAATACTTAATGAAGAGGTTAGTTAAAAAAAACTATAGTACCATTATTCACTCCTTTTTCCTTCTTTCGTGAATAACTGTCTAATTTAATCACGTAAACCTAATTAGATTTAACTTTTCGACTTTGGACTTTTTTCCTCTTCATTGAAAGTCGGCCCATTGTTTCTTTGTAAATAATAAAGCTAAACCTTATGTGCTACTTTTAGAACTAAAATGAAGAACAAATTCTAACTAGATTTTCAAAAGGCGCTGTATTCTTGAAATGACCACTTCTAGAAATTGTACGGAATGTAGTAAAAATAAACGTCTTCTTTCCACCACCCCTTCTTTCCACTTCCACTTTCACCCTGCTGTGAAATGACTACATTAAGATGAAATGATTCCCTTCTCTCGAATTGAAATTCTGATATTTTTTTCATGTATAGTAATATATTTCTTGTTATCTTTTCCTTCTTGGTTACGATTTCAAAGTCGTTATTGCTACGTGAGTGGGGGTGACTGGAAGATTCGGCTATTATAGAACTAGGTGTACTTTCTTCTAGCAGTTTATTTTTAACGTTTTCTCAGCCTTTTATTCATTTTTATTTTTATACTCACCTCTAACAAAAAAACAAACAGATAGTAGCCAAATATTTCCCGGTGTGTGAATACAATAAATATTTATACAGTTTTTTCTCAATCTACACTAATTGTTAAAATTAAAATACAATTTTTTAAGACTTTGAAAATATCAAATTTAGTAAATAATTATTTGTGATTTACGATTAATATAACTTTAAACTCATAATTTCACTGTTTGGATTTATTTTTATGCTTTAATTTAATTTAATTTAATTTGTTTAGTTTTATGGACACTTGACAAACCAAATGGAAAGAGACTATTGGAAAGAAATAGGTGCAGGTGGGAGGATAAAATTAGTACGGAACTGAAAGAGATAGGGTGTAATGAGGTGGACTGGATAGAAGTACGGTGATTAACTGTCTAGTTCTTAATGCCAGGAAGTAGGCCTAATTAAGTAAGTTATTTAGCAACTTAGATTCATGTTTTTCTTTTTAAACGTAATAATTATTATAATCGATCGAATTGGAGCTAACCCACATCGATGGATTGACGTAATAAACGTCAAAATCATCACGTCTAGTTTTATAGTGTTGAAGAGGTTCAGAGGTCTAATCACGGCCGTGTTTAGTGAGTGAAGGTTTTGATATATTCCCCTCTACTCAAATACGGATAGACTCACTTTGTTATATTGCCCCCACTTTTCTAGCCGTATGGTCTAAGGCGTCATTTACAATAGACGAGTCCAGGGGTCATCATCCAGTCTATCAGACGGAAATTTTCAGTCATTCACGTAAGAAAGCTACATAGTAGTTAAAAGTTGATATTTAGATCTTCTAAACTTGAAAATAAATAAAATTATTTCATATAATTTTTTAGAGTGACCAAAATAACCTTGGTTGGTCATAATCATTGGTAGTATTTGTTTGTTTCAGCCTTAGTGGAAATATGTCTAGTAAAAAACAAAGAAATCGAGAGAGAGAAAGTCATAATATGCAAGTGCTGGTTTATGCTTTAAAAACATTACTATACTAACAGTTCAATAAACACTAAACACGTTAATGTTTTGGTATAATTAACACTTAAAACGTTAAGGAAGTTCCCAAACATTGTTTATTTAGAACAAAAGTTGATTAGTTATGAGATTAAAAATGTCTTCACAACAAAAAATTAAATGTTAAAATAAAAAAAATAAAAAAACAATGAAACCATTTTAGCATATTTAAACAAATTTTAAAAAAAATGAATGTAGTTATTTTCAAATGAACAAACTATTTCACTGATTATAATTTTTATCAGACGAATGTGGGATTTAAAAAAAAATCACCTCGATATGTTTTTTGGTTCGAACGTCGTCATGTATCTAATAATACTTCGGTTAATCAATCGTCTGTGAGATGCTCGCTAAGTGCACACCTAACGCCTATGTAATTTAAATCGCAACCCTCAAGCTAACACTGTACGATAAGTTGCATCTGTGATCTACCTCACGGCGCTATAGACTCTTACACTAGTTCCTTATGTTACCGCTTAAAGGCAGATGTAAGTAGTTATTTCCTCCCTCCACAGGTAGCAGCAACAACGCAGTAATGTTTTTGTTTTTTTTTGTAAGCGTTGTCTGCCGTGAATCTCCAGCAAGGAGTGCAAGTTTGAGGTGAGCCTCCGGAAAGGTGTGCTGGTATGAAACAACAGTAGAGAAGTGAAAGAGAGTTTTCTGTGCTTACCGATTCAAAGGAGCACGTGTGAATGTGGTGCGCGGAAAGTGTGCGCGCGCCACCTTATACTAACAAACCTAACCACGTGTTTCGCCACCGGTGTTTTTGTTTATGTTCGATTTTCAAATGTCGACTTATCGAACGAATTTGTTCTAGTTTACAAATTGGTTTTGGAGGGGTTTGAAATTAAATATGTTGGTGTCTTATTAATACAATTTTAATTCTTTCCACAATGGAAGTGCGTGTGTTTCACTGTTTCTTTGTAATAGTGTTGTGTTTCCTTCATGGACGTGGCGACTCCAAGCACAATAGCATCAACAAGAAAGGTAAATATAATAAATTAACTCAGAAAATGTACACTTATCATGAACTTCATAGTTTGTTTCCGTTAGATATGTTTAGTATAATATTATATTACATATTGTAAAACATCGCTTGGGGAATGAGCAGTAATACATTTTTAAGGGTAAATATGGTTTAATCAAGGGTCGTTATTGAAAAGGGGATGTGTAATGAACAAATAAGACAAGATTTCGAAGACGCTATCATAGTTCGAGGGAAATTAATTAAATAATTCCATTCGAGTAGCCATTACAGACAATGACAGTAAGCCAAGGTCCAATAACCGTAATTTATAGAATGATACATACATTTAACGGGGGTCAATTTTAAATAAAAGGAAAATACATTTTAAATTCAATGAGACAGAATTTTGTTAATTTTAGCTCCAAATTGTCCTCTTTCACCCGCCCTATCTATGTTTTTGTTTTTTAATACTCCTCACGCTACGCACAAAGTAAGACACAAAAGGCGACCTGGTGGTTTAGGGGTAAGGTGTCAGACTTCTGTGCTGGCGGCCAGGGTTCAATCCTCGGTCCCGGCAAAGATTTATCTGATTACCAAACCCTTCCTTCACCTCTGACAAGACATCTTGTGAATGTGAGGAATGCCAGGCCTCCACCGTGGTTCGGATTCCACGTTAAACTGTAGGTCCTTCATTTCATCTCACAATCACGCTACCATTACACATTAGCGTAAGTGCGTATAACCCGAACGGGTAGTAAGACGCGGTGCTAATAATAATAATAATAATAATAATAATAATAAGACACAAAAATAACAGATGATGAGTGACAATGACAGTAGGGTATTACGGTATGCCTAAATTAGCCTTCCCTTTTTGAAATATTTATTGTTGTTAAACTATTGTAATATATGGAAAACAGCTCATAAATATAAAACAAACACTGTTGAGAATATTTTCATTGTTACATAAACTACTTTAGTGTATTAATTGAAGTGGCAAGGATTAAACAGTAAAACTTCGATAAATATTATGTTTAAATAGTTTTTACAACATTATTGAAGGTCTTTATCGATGCTAGATTTGTTATTATGAACTACTTCACCCTTGACGTCCCCCGCCCCCCCAATGTAGTAATATTTCATAATTTCAGTTAAAAGTAATACATACAACAAAAGCAAACATCAATGCATCCATCTCAACAGCTTTTTCTGGTGATGAGGAAGGCGAGGATTGAATCCCGGATGAGTGAAATGAGGGTGGTTTTTGTTTTCTCGTGACCCCTAGGAAATAGGAAGTATCGTGATTGTCGAGAAAATCTGAAATTCGAGATTTTGATCAATGTCGACGTTTCGTAACCCCATAAACCTGAAAAATTTGTTTTCGCGATGTCGTCTCTGTGCTGTAGGCTATCTTGGTATAGGGCCGAAACAATTTTACCGATCGGTCTAAAACTTGGTGTTTAGGGTTTTCATAAGGTTACCCTGAGTAGTTTTTGGAACTATTTATCCAATCCTACATTTAAAGGCAGTTTACTTAAGGATGGAAATAAAATAAAACCGATTTTATCGAAATTTTCTCGAACGATTTTTATTAAAATTCGCATCTATGCGCTGTTTAAGATTACAAACAAAATGGCGTACCTAATTTTTCGAGAAAAATTAGTATATAATAAGTGGGCTTTCCAATTTTGATCATATTTCCGAAACTATTTGAGAAAACCAAATAACTTATCATAACAAAGTTATAGTACTAGTAAATAACTTTTACTTGAGACTTATTTTTCACAAAACCAATTATTTCTTAGCCATAGGTAGATACATATTTTAAATGGCGGTCTAGAAAATGATGAGTTGAAAATGTACAGAGCTCCAGATAACTAGAAAAGTGTTTAGATTAGAAACTCCAAAATGGGAAGCCGGGTAACGGGGCGGACTATCGAAATTTACGAAACTACTATAAATAATAAACCGGTTCTTTGTGAGACATAACATTGCTAATTTATACATCAGACTAAAACAAACCTAAAAATAAATAAACACCAAAACCAAAAACCATCGAAAAGGGGCCGAATTGTTAAAATAGCGCGGTAAACAGCTCGCCTCTTTGGTGAACCGTGGTGTTTTATTTTTAAATATGTTTCTCTAACAGTGTCTCAGTATTTATTTTCTGAACGTTGGTGAAATGTGGTGGATGCTCTTTTATATTGTGTTTTTGTAGCAATCCATATTATTTCTTTTCACAAAAAATCAAGTCATGAATAAATGTCTCCATTTTAGGCAAAGGAGGGAGAAAGTCTGTGATGTGCACAGTGCCCCTTATTTCCCTACTCGTTCTCCACTTTCCTTACCTTCCTCAACCCTAACCCATTAATGTAATTAAATAGGTACTGTCCAGACGGGTAATAAGACGCCAAATAAAAAAAATACTACATCATTTTCAAATAAAAGTAAAATAATTAATGGCATGAAACCAATAAAATAACTAGTAAACACTACTCGTCACTTTAATGAAGAATCAAATGTCATTACCATTACATGTTTCAGTCAAAATTCTATGATAAAAATAGCAACTCCTTCTGGAAATAACAGGGAATTTCGTAACATAATAGTTGGCACCCCTGAGGGGTGAGATTTCTAGGGGAAATATTGATAGTGAGCTATCGAGTTTGACCTTCGAACACGAGTAGTATTCTAGAGTGACTAGCCTTGTTGGTTGTGCGTGGTTCCGCTTGGAACTCTGTACGTGGGCAGAAACAACTGCTATAAACTTGTGGGTGTCACATAATATTTAATTGTTTTTGGTATTTTTTTCAAAATGGAGGTGCGATAGAAACAAAACTTTGCGAGTAAACCATTTAAATGCGTGGGGTCGTCTTACGCGAACCAAACTATAACGAAATCATGTGCCTCCCATCGGAGATCACCTGTCTAAGGCATCAGGTTCACAATATACTGCATTGGAAGTGATTGAGGTTCGAGTCTCAGCCGGGTGCATTAAAGATTTTCACCACACGCAATCTATCCAATGACATTCGCATATTTGTTTCTCAAGGGGAGCAATCAGGAAGCCTTGTTTCCAGTTATTTACGCTGTGTCGTTATTTAATTATAGAAACGACTTAGTCGAGTCAATTGACTGCCACTGTTAAACTTACTCCATACTAATTTTACAGTGAGACATATAATTAGCATATTATCTCTTGAAATGGCTTCACAACGTGAAAATGACGTTTTTTTTTTTAGTCATCAGCCAATCACAAGCTTTTTACCTGCTTAATATAATTGGTATGATTTTTATTTATACGTTTTAAACAGAACTGGTTATTTAATGACTTAATCTATGGGTTTAGGTGACCTGGCGGTCTAGGGGTAAGGTGTCAGAATTCTGTGCTGGCGGCCGGGGTTCAATCCTCGGTCCCGACACAGATTTATCTGATTACCAAACCCTTCCTTCACCTCTGACAAGACATCTTGTAAATGTGGGGAATGCCAGGCCTCCACCGTGGTTCGGATCCCACGTTAAACTGTAGGTCCTCCATTTCATCTCACAATCACCCTACCATTACACATTAGCGTAAGTGCGTATAACCCGAACGGGTAGTAAGACGCGGTGCTAGTAATAATAATAATAATAATAATAATAATAATAATAATATATGGGTTAAGGATGAATAGAATATACTAAATAAAGTAAAGGCAGCCTCAGGGAAAAATCAGCGACATTGCAACTGGCGATATCTCTGTCGTCGGCTAATACGGTGTGTTGTAAGACTAACGCCTTAGACCATGGGGCTGCCGATGCATGTGTTGTTGGGTATAAATGATCAAGGTCATTAAGAGGATGTGAACCTGCGTTAAGAGTGAGAAAAGGCGTTAGTAAACACAGTGATCATTTGTAAAAAAATAAAACTATGAACCCGTTCTAGTCCCACTAGATCAACCATATCCTTACTTACTGTAGTTATGGAGGGAGTTCCTATATAAATAAATTTATGGTACAACCTTACACGTCAAAGTAGGTTTTAAAATTCACTTTGTCAATATTTTAAGGTGGAACTATAGTTTAGTTTGAATCTTTTCTTATCTATGATACGTATGCGTCAGTAAATTTGATGTGACAAAAACGATACATTGGGGTGGGAATGTAACTGTAATGTTTGCGATAACCTTCAAGATACTAAATATATGAGCATAACACAGTTTAAACCATGTTTTATCTATTATTAATATATTTTTGCGAAGAGCACAGATATATCTGTCTTGTATAATGAGTTGAAATAGAAACCAATGAACATAACGAGATTTTTGATTAATATGAAATACTGGGGAAAATTGCATAATTTTTTGTCTTAAAAACCTAGAAAATTCAGATATTTTCAAAATTCGATAAGTCGTCACCTGAGAATGCAAGTGTTCTATGTCCAATTTTCCACTTTTGTGTAAAAGAGCATTGAAGTTTGACCATGTTTATAAGAACAATGTTACTAGATGACAACTTGAGCCTGTATCCTCTTAAATAATTATATAGTAGTCTTGAACTTTCTTGCATTTATGAAGAAAACGAAGACAGCGCAACTTATCCAGAAGGAATAATAACTTTAATTAGTTGTTAGAATTAGGGCCTACAGTAGCTACAGTAATTATTATATATATATATATATATTCCTACTTTTGTGTGTCTGTCACGTGAAGGCTACAGAAAATGTCACTTTGAAAACATGAACGATATTGCCAGTCAAACGAACGTGACAAAGACCTGTATTTTTGTTGCAGTCAGTCCTATATGTTATTCTTATTAGGGGGTATTTATTTCGATAGGTCCATTGTCTTGTCCAAATCGATCTATCCATAGTTTCCTATCATCAGCTACCTGAAACTTCATCCTATTTCCTTGTTTGAAGTGATCAATCAGTTGCATTCGTCGCCTTCCTGCCTTATCACTTTCACTGCCTTCTATAACATGACTCGTCAAGACATTTCTTCTCATAATGTCATAATGTGAGCCATCCAGCTGACCTTTCTTCGTAGTATCAAATCACCTGCATTAGGGGACGGCCAGACTGGGCGAGCGCGCGAGCGACTAAAATATAAAATAGAACACATTGGTTGTGATTGGTTGTGGTGGTCAGACTGAGCGCGCGCGCTCGACCCGGTACAGTCTAGTTTACAGGCGCTAGGCAATATTATTGTTATGTTGGTTCATTGAGTGCTAGGAAAACTTTTCATTTTTACATTTTTATTACTATTGATAGGTTTGGCACACTTGATACTAACGGTCTATATTAATTGGTAAGATCATAAACTATACCTATATATATATATATATAATTTAAATGTTAAAATACTTCAATATTATAATCAAAGTAAGCCTTTATAAATAAGAATTACCATTAGCGTGGATATAGGATGAGAAAACCACAACAGTAAATCACTTGTCAAAAACCACCCTCAGTTCACTGAGCCAAGATTCGAACCTTTGCCTCCTCGTCGACAACTATCGAGAGCTATAGTGCTAATCACGCGATTGCTCGCTCGCACGCTTGTCTGTCTGGCCGAACCCTAATGCTACTCTTTTCTACAGCTCTTCTTAGAACCTCTACGTTAGTCACATGATCTGTCCACTTTATCCTTCATATTCTCCTCGAGAATCACATCTCAAAGTTTTCCGAATATTCATTCTACTTTTTTCTGTGGGGTTTATGTTTCAGCTCCTTTCAAAGTGAATCTCTATCATGTAACACTTCGCCAGTTTCTCTTATTTCCAGATGTAACTGAGTTTATTATTATTATTATTATTATTATTATTATTATTATTATTATTATTATTATTATTATTATTATACTTGATAGTAGTGTCAAGATAGTGAATCCATCTACTTTAATTGTATTTGTACGCCAATTATTGTGGTTTCCAACAAATGATCTCAATTTTGACAGGATTTCATTAACATGTCTCGAGTGACGAATATAAACTCTTGAAACAGGTTTTTATGATTATAGTTTGGTTACATGTAGGCCTATTTACCAAGCCGTGCTAATTTAAATTATTTTTATATATTCTTGTATTTATATGATACACACTAACTCACAAATACGAGAATAAAATTACAACAACAAAAATATTAGCTTTGGTGACATAGACATATTTAAAGAATGCATATACTAATCACAAAATACAAAAATAAAATACTAATTAAAATTCTCCAATTTTCATTAAGTATCAAACCCGCACCCACTGGTCACGCTACAAATCTTCAGTCTAATATTGTTTTTTTGTCTGTGTCGAGAGGGTCAGGGCTCGAATCCCGATCGGGAGTTAGCCTAATGAGTTTTTTTTTTTTTCTTAAATCTTTTTCTACATGTCTCCTTTCACGCAAATACGGAGACACTTTATCCCACTTTCCTCATCCCTACACTCATTTATGTAAATATGTGGGCTTGTCTGGACAGGTGGTAAGATTCGGAGCACAAAAGTAAAAAGGAAGCGTCAAACACGTGACCCTTGAATCACGTAACCTACCTGTGACGTCAAGATAGTATTTCCAATGTTAATTAATTTAAGTGGGTTTCAAGGATAAAACGTTGAATCAAAAACCATATTTTTTTAAATAATTCTAAAAATAGTGCTACAGTGTCATAAAATTATAATCTATTTATCTTAAAATAGCGTTTAGTAAACATATTTTTTATAAATCATCTACAATTTAGGCTATTTGTCTTGGCCACAAAAAGAGCCTGAAGGAGTCTTCCTGCTAAGATGGAAATTAAAAAAGTCCGTGGAAGCATATGTGTCTCTAGAATAGGAAACAAGAAAAAGTTAATTTTGAAAAGCAAGTCAATGTTTTCAAGGCGCAAATAGTATTGTGGGTGTATAAACTCGTCAGAGGAATATGGGAAGTGTTATCAGTAGATACACAAGATACTTCGCAGGGTGAACTGCTCATTTTCTTACGTCTCTTTTTCTATTTCTTACATTGGTGTCTAAGTGTGATAGTGCTTAGCGTGCTTAGGTGCGTAGAGTTAAGATGCAACCTGCTTCGCAAAATAGCTTCAAATCTCCAAGTAGGCAACGCAACGTCGTGAAGTCAGTAGCTTCACACGCTACCGGCCAAACTTACCGTTAACTACCACGATAGATTGGCCACCATTAAAGTTAATGTTGCGATAGCGCAGTGTAGAATTCATACTTCCAACACCCCCTACCCCCTCTTATCCCCCACATTCCGACAAGTCGTAACTTTACAAAAGCGAAATGCAATGCTCATGTCCTCCCTCCTCCCCCCTCCTTCCTCTCCCTCGTTTCATAACTCACCGTGCAGTTTGTAGCTCGTAAATCAAAACAGAACACTGTGTATTTATTTAGCGGAAATAAGGCAGAAATGGCTTCTAAATAGTACTGTAAGTCGAAGAAAATAATAATAACGAAACAATAATATCTCTAAGCGGGACTTAAAGGGGGGCACGTCACAGCTATCTATTTACTAAAGAGTTTTAACTGGCCTCATAAAATGTTTTTAATCTCCAAAATGTATACAGCATAAATGCTTCGCATAAAAATTGCTATTTTTAGGGTACTGGGGATTTGGATAGTTAAAAGCATTGTGTTGTATAAAAGAATGAATTTGTTTTCATACTTTGCAGTATTAGGTTAATAGCTCGATTATTTATGTCTTGTATGAACGCTTCACAAAAAGTTATTATACCATTCGACACATATTTGTTGCCTTTTTTGTGAATTTTAAGTGGGCGCTGTGTGCTGAATGCATCCAAAATTAAATGGCCTTAAAATTCCCCTTCTCGCTATATTTAGTATCTGAGCATTCATTCCCTTCCCTTATAACGACTCAGCAAGCAATACCTTTTATTGCCCTATCAGGCTGTCTGCTTACCACCTGATATGTCCCCTCTTCCGCGTCTACCCACACACAACGCTTACGATCCTGTCACACTGTTTGCCACTGCACAACATTGATTCAGTCTTAAAATAAAAAAAAACCTTCACTTGTTTATCGTTTAAGATATAGACATATCGTTCCATGCACCTTCTTACAAAATAGTATAAAGATAATTCAGACAAACCTTTGCATATGTGACACTATTTATTATTATTATTATTATTATTAGCACCGCGTCTTACTACCCGTTCGGGTTATACGCACTTACGCTAATGTGTAATGGTAGGGTGATTGTGAGATGAAATGGAGGACCTACAGTTTAACGTGGAATCCGAACCACGGTGGAGGCCTGGCATTCCTCACATTCGCAAGTTGTGATTAATACACGACTTGTCAGAGGGGAAGGAAGGGTTTGGCAATCAGATAAATCTGTGCCGGGACCGAGGATTGAACCCCGGACGCCAGAACAGAAGTCTGACACCTTACCCCTAGACCACCAGGTCACCTAAATGCGTGTAGACTACCTCTAAAATGCTCCCTTCCTCATCCCTATATCTCATTAGAGTAAACATTATACATCCTATAGCCTCAAAAGCTAGAAAGACGTTGTGAAAAAAAATGTTCTTTTTATTTCGCCGACATAGTTGTATGACCTTCTGAGTAAAATGTACTAACATGATCAATCTTATCCTTATTTACCGCTAAGTGACGTAGGCAATATCGTAAATTGTTTCCGTAGGCACACTTATACATGGGACAGTTATTAGAGAAGTGATAAATTGGGTATTATTTAAAATTCGTTGTTAGTTTCATTTTATTGAATGAATGCAGCTACCAGCCTGTATGCGCGACATTTAATAGCACTCACATAAATCTAAATATACCAAAACAGCTATTTGAGAGAAAAGGTGACATGTTGGAGATTTATTTACAGTCCAATTTTTAAGGAAAGAGTCTTATATAAAATTCAAACAAAAGTAATTTGGGGCCAAAATTGATAACATGAATGTCATTTTATAGATTTTGGTAATATTTATCAAAATTGTCAGCTTTAAATCACATGACTTGACGTATGTTTTCGTGAAATTAGTTCTATAACATTTCTAGCTTCCTATTAAAATTGGAGTGTGGTATAATTTTAGAAATCCTTGATCCAATTCATCAGAACTGCTTCAATGTAGTGAAAATAGGGTTGGCCTTTCCTTTCAGCTCCACATGATGTATTACAATGACATTTTCCCAATATATTTCAGGCAGATCTAAAATTATTTATTTTTCAATATTAAAACTTTATTAAAAATTTAATTGGAACATTTTAAATTTATTTAAACAACAATAGAAATCATCTGATATTGATTGAGATCAAGTAAATTTTGCTTTGTCATGAAAAACTAGCATATCACTCTACAGTGTTTTTTACTTTTTCATGTAGAATATTACAAACGTGTATTTTTTAAACTCGAGATTATTATTGGTCTTGATGTCTTAAGTGGATCTTTACAGTTGTATCTGTTTATACGACTTTCTTTATCTAGAGCTACAGCAGAAACGGTTTGGTTGGATGATATTGAGATGCTACTTGGTTATAACTCGAAGTTAAGGGATGACTTCGATCCTAACCACCAACTTAAGGGTTGTTTACTGGTGGCTGAATCTTCTTGTTCTTATCAGCAACCAGAGGCCTTGGAGACCACACGCCGACCTCACAAGCCTCCTCCATCTTGTTCTATCTTTGGCCATTTCTTTCCAATCTTCTTCCACCCCTAGCTCCTTCAGATTCTTGGTGATGTCATATTTCCATCAGGTCCTGGGACGTCAAAATGGTTTGGGGGTTTCGGGAAGGCCTTCAAGCACTACCATCGGGCTTCTTTCTGGTTTAATACTGGATACATGGCCCGCCCAGCTTGTTTTATCCACTCGCATATTTTGCACTACACCTGGCTGTTTCATAATCTCATATATTTATCTATTTATCCTTTTGTACCCCTCTTCTTCTCTTGCTGGACCCCATATATTTCTCGTACTCTTCTGTTCGAATGTCCTTAGTCTCTTTCTTTTTATCTTCGTTGTGATCCATGTTTTTGATTCGTATAGTACTAAGTTTTAAAAAAATCAAGGTTTTTTTTCGATAAAACTACTCTTAACAATTGGACTGAGTTATGCAATAGGAGACCAAGTGCCAATTTTTAAAATTAGACGATTGTAACACCATCTTGTGACTAATGGTCCAAACTATCATTAAAAAAATATAAATCTTAATTTATTTGCACGTGCTGCGATCTATTGAGGAAAAACCTAAGTGCCAGCACTACAATCGAGCTTCCCTTATTTTGCAATGATAGACCAAGTCACATCTGGTGTGCAATGGTAGACCATGCAACATGTAATAATGTATTTTAGACTTGTATTCCTCTTTGGTTGTGTTCATGCTTGAAAGCTGTTATTCTATTTTGAATATTTATGTTATGAGTGTTTAGTAAGAGGATATTAACTTAAAAATGAGTGATGTAATATCTTCAAGGACAAAGAAAATTTTGGGTATGCTAGGAGTGGAATATGGTAAAAATAATTTTGAAATTGACAATGGAAAATTGCTGGAGAATCGCCATGAACAAGATAATGGTTTCGAGGTTAGTTTTTATTATAGTATTACAAATTATAATTATTAAATTAATTTTAATTACATGGATTCTTAGCTTTTTTTATTCTAGCCTATTAGATTAAAATTAATTATAATCTAACAATATGATTTCCAAATCACGTTATTTTGAGATTAAAATAAGTTAATCTTACAAAAATTAACAAAATAAATTAATAAGAATTTGGTTAAGGATTTGTTTAGTCGTTTTTAACATTATTTATTTTGTGGTTGTGTGGATATTTGTATATTTGTAGTATTATTCCAGCAGTTAGTAAAGTAGTGTTAATGTATATAATTATTATTTTTGTAGGCCTGTACTTCATTATCTCCTTTGCTTCCTGTACCATTTACTGCTGCTGTACAGCTGGATAATGGAAATTCAGGCTCTCATTCCAACACCTATCCTGATGTTGAGCAGATAAACTACAATGAAAATATAAAAACACTTAATGGAGTTATTATTGAGAATAATGTAACTACACTTTGCAGTGTTGAAGAAAACAACTTTGAATCTTATTTGACTATGATTAGTGAATCAACTCCAGATCAGAGTGATTGGGGTGTTCAAATAACTAATGGACAGAACAAGAACAAGGACATAATTACTGAGTTTGAGGGACTTGACAATTCTTATTCACATCAAAATAATTTAATTAAAAATACGACTAATATTATTGAAACGACTACTGAGGAGAATGCTGAAAACAGGGATACAGGCAAATTGAAAGAGACTAATTCTTTAATTTTTTGTGATGGAGAAAGTACCGTTAATGATTTAGTTGTGGCTCATCAATCTTCTCAGGGTGGAAATACTAAAGATTTTAAAAATACCAGTGAAAGCGTTGAAATAATGCAAAGTGAAGGTAGGCCAAAAAAAGGTCGGAAAAGAAAACATGCCAGTCAGACTAGGGAAATAAAAAAGAAAAAAAGAAATACGAATAACAGATACATTAATACCAAAGGTACAGAAGTAGATCCTAAGGAATTCAGGGACTACCACTGTAATTGCAAATGTAACGAAAAATTAAGCATCGAAGAAAGAAAAAACGAGTTCTCAAAGTTTTGGAGTATTGGAAGCTATGAAGCAAGGGCGTTAATGTTAGGTGTGATGATTTCACAACGTAGTATTACAAGAAGACGGTCAAAGGTATCAGAAAAAAGGATGAATACCAGAACATATCATATTTGTGGAGTCATAGTTTGTAAGACATTTTTCCTGCAAACTTTAAGGATTTCTAGTTGTGTAGTAGACAAAGCACTCAAAAAAATTAAATCAAATTTCGTGGTCAAGGATAACCGAGGTAAAGCTGGTGGACACAATAAATTGGAGGAGTGTAAAACTAGAGAAGTCATCGATCATATAAACAAGTACCCTCGATATGTATCCCACTACTCTCGTTCTCAAACAAAACTGGAATTTCTACCGTCTGATACTACTTTACCCCTAATGTATAACATGTACTCAAGTGAATACATAAATCCTGTCTCCTTCAGTACATACCAAAAGATATTTCTAACAAAGTTTAATTTAAAGCGGAAGAAGTTAAAGAAGGATACTTGCAATCTTTGTGATTCTCTACACTCACAAATACAGGCTTCTTCTTCCCAAGAACAAAAAAATAAACTTGAAAATCAACACAAAACTCACATTGACCTGGCTAAAGCAGCTCAAAAAATGATGTCAGATGATATGAAAAAAGCGAAAGAGTCTAACAACACTTTGGAATGTCTCACCTTTGATCTAGAAAAAACCCTACCATTGCCTCGAATACCAACTAATATAGTGTTCTATAAACGGCAGTTATGGTTTTATAACTGTGGTATTCACAATGGATCAAAAAACAAAGGTTTTTGCTATGTGTGGGTTGAAGGGGATGCAGGAAGAGGAGCGCAAGAAGTGGGATCATGTTTAAGAAAATACATTAAAGAAAACATCGGAAACACAAATACAGAACTAGTGCTATGGTCAGACTCTTGTGGCGGCCAAAACCGCAACATAAAAATGGTTTTGTTTCTAAAGAGCGTTTTGGATGAACATGAGTCTCTGCAAGTGATAACACAACGTTTTCTTGTCTCAGGCCATAGTTTCCTACCAAATGATTCTGATTTTGGGGATATTGAGTGTGCTCTTAAGCTCCAGCAAAGAATTTACCTCCCAAGTGATTATATTTCTATAATGGAAAAATGCAGGAAAAAAAATCCCTTTATAGTTAAAAAAATGACAAAAGAAGATTTTTTTAGTTCTGAAGATTTAGAGAAGTCAATTACAAATAGAAAGAAAGACATTAATGGTGACAAAATTAATTGGCTTCACTGTCGAGAGATTCAACTTAAAAAAGCTAAACCATTTTCTATTTTTTTGAAAACTGACCTCAACCAAGAAATATCAACTGAAGTGGATATTTCAAAACAACAGGGACGACCAGCGAAACAACGAAGAATGTTCAATGTACTTCTAAAACCCCTTTGGCCAGAAGGAAAGCCGATAAGTACCCCAAAATTAAATGACCTGAAGTCACTTCTGCATTTGATCCCGAATGATTGCAAATATTTTTACAAGAAACTAATTGGTAGCCCCGATATTACTGATGACATTGATGGATTCAGTGGAGAACCAGATTTTGAAATTGATGAAAATTATTAGCTTGTTTGTTGGAAATAAAATGTATATAAAGAGTGAAATATTTTATGTATAATAACATGTCATAAAAAGTATTTGTAGCTGCCAAACTATTTTAATATCAGTGACAAACATAAAACAAAGATAATATTTTACATGTAAAAGATTCAATAAATTTTTCTCGAGATAAATACTAAAACTATTTTCTAGTTTATTGTTAAAATATAAACATTGAACTTAAGTTTTTGTTTATTAATAAAATAAAGATTATAATAGTCTATATGTATAAATAATTACACTGTATGATTTTGTTTATCTAAAACTATGTACCATACATTACTTTTTGTATTATGCATTCAGAGACCAAATGCCAAATGGTTGTTGGTCTACTATTGCGTAACGTTGAATTGTGTTAATATAATAAAGCAAATATAAGCTAAGCACCATTTAATTTAAAAAGTGTTATTTAAATCCATATATAAAGCAAAAACACACTAAAACAATTAATTTTCTATATTATTCTTTCAAATTAATACCATTAATGATTGGTAGCAGTGTCATAAGTACTTTTAAATTAGTGTTTTGTAAAACCTTTCATTTCTCAATTCAAGTCAACTGGCGCTTGGTCTACTATTGCATAACTCCATCCAATTGTGACCAAATTGGTTATCTTGAGATTGTTCCACATGATAGAGATACCACTCTATTCTTTTGTTTTCAAAAAATTTGATCCAAGGGTAGTTTACTGATGACTAATATTTTAAAGTTTTATTTTTAAAAAGTTATAACTATTTATTTATAGATTTATATCTAAAGGCTGCTTTCTACGATTATCAAAATCATGTTTGTTTTTCTTAGTTGGTGAATACTGATAACCGATATTTGAAAATTTTGCTACAAACTAAGAGAAAGTAGGCCAATGTAGGATTGTGTGGTAGCACTTATTTTTAATTATTATGTATTTTAATTTATATCGATTAAATAAAGTCTATGTCGTTGACCCACAAACTATTTATACCGGCCGAACGGCCGCCACCACTAGCGATGATAGTGTCAATATTTAAAGATAGAGGGAGTCATGTGGTCAGCATAATGAAACCTTGACTTGTTAATATCACTTTTTTCTAAACAGGATCTGTTACTTATTTATTCAAGTAACTCCTAATTTACTTTAACGAGGCTAAGTTTAACCCCGTTCCTGACAGTGTGCTCTACAGATAAATGTAAGATGCGTTGGGGATCGAACTCTAACCACTACACCACATTGGCGGCTCATTTGCTTAATTCCATTGCTTTCTAATTAAAACTCTAGGCTAGGGGACCTCGATTATTGTTGACGGAGGTCCGTTTTAAAAACTCGACATACTTCTGTGGTCCGACAAAACTTTGACAACGACTCAAGTTCAAGCCCTATAGGACTACACTAACTAAAAAACTTGATTTTCTCTTCTTTTGGTTATATTACTCAATTATTATTGCTGGCCCTCCCTCCATATTTACTACCCGCCCACCACCAAAATATCATCATTTCTTCTGCTTATCGATATCTCGTCAAGGTCCTTAAAAATGCCTCTGTAGCCCGGATGTGGACCGCGGTCCTCCATTTGGCTACCACCACTCTAAGCTAACCACAGCGACTCCTGGTTTAAGGTGTACTACTTATATAAGTTATGCTCTATCCGTTTGGGGAAATGGGCTCTTAGTGAGTTTATATTTAGCACCGCGTCTTACTACCCGTTCGGGCTATACGCTTTAAGTAATAATTACGCTAATGGATTAGGAATTGGGAAGGTTTAATTAGAGGGAGTGAACCCGCATTTGCGTGGAATGAGAGTGAAAAACCATTTAGGAAAAACCACCCCCAGTTCACCCGATCGAGATTCGAACCTCGACCTCCCCGTCCTCAGCAGTCGAGCTCAACACGACTAGCGCGTTAATAAGTATTTCCCATTGTTTCTAAACTTAGTGGTGAGTTCAGTAATAGAAGCCGAATGTATTTGCGGGGGAAAAAATCTACTGAATATTATACGAAGACATGTGCACTCAATTTACCCTGAAAGGTAGCAATCTTACCTCTTACGTTTCCACTATGACGTAGCTTATAAGATATGGCTATAGTGTAAAATTATAGCACCAAGTCTTACTACCCGTTCGGGTTTACGCTCAAGTACTAATTGCGCTAATGGTTTTAGGGATAAAAAAGGTTATAGCTTGATAAATTGTAGCCACATTTGTATGAAGGTAGAGTGGGAAACATTTTGGAAAAACCCGTCTCAGTACACCCGACTGAGATTCTAAGCCAAACCTCGATATCCCCGTAATCGGCAGTCTAGACTAACACGAGAGTAGCGCGTTAGACAATGCGGCCACCGAAGCGGATCTTCATCCGTTAACTGTAACCCTGCGTTTGTGTATGTGAGAACCGGGAAACTTTTCAGCGTAGTTAAGTGGTCCAAGAGACTGACTATAGGTCTAGTTGACTTTGGTTCAATCCCAGGTCGTAACCCAAAATGATTCAACGTTCGTTAAAGAGTTAGACCAGTTTGATAACTCTTGATGCTAAGTTATTATGTCTAGGGTTGGTCGGATTGTGCTGATTTTTGTTATTGCATATGTCATGTTCTCATATAACCTTTAGTTTAGAAAGTGCACGCCCAAGACCCTACATAAATTAAAATATACAAACTTTAACAAGGCACCCGCCTCGGTGGCGTAGTTGGCTAACGCGCTAGTCGTGTTGAGCTCGACCGCCGAGGACGGGGAGATCGAGGTTCGAATATCGGTCGGGTGAACCTTTTTTTCCTAAATGATTTTCCACTTTCCCTCCATGCAAATGCGGGTTTACGTCCTCTAATTCAACCTTCCCAAGTCCCAATCCATTAGCATAATTAGTACTTAAAGCGTATAACCCGAACGGGTAGTAAGACGCGGTGCTAAATAATAATAATAATTTAACAAGGCGACGTGGGTTACTCACTCGAGGGGCCGATTGGTCTAAGGCAGTGGTCACCAAATGGCGGACCGCAGAAATATTTTTAGGAACCCCGACGAGATAGCGATAAACAGAAGAAATAGTGGTGGGCGGGTAATAGACATGGAATACCAGCAATAATAAATCATTAAAATAACTAAAAGGAGAGAAAATCACGTTTTGGAATTAGTATAGTCCTCTTGGGCTTGAACTTGATTCACTGAAAGGTTTTGCCAGACCGCGGAAATATGTCGAGTTTTTAAAACAGACCTCCATCAAAAATAATTGGGGACCCCTGGTCTAAGGTACACGCTTGTGTTTCTCTGGGCTGCTGATGATGAAGGGATCTGGGTTCAAATCATGGTTGGGTCTACTGAGGCTGGTTTTTCCTAAATGATTTCCCACTCTCCTCCTTCGCAAATTCTGGTATATTACCTCTAAAATGCTTCCTTCCTCATTCATACTCCATTAGAGTAGTTATCATATATGTGTATAAACTAAACAGGAAGTAAGACGTGGTGATAATATAGACATATGTATATAGGTAGGGTTGATAGGAAAAATATGAGCGGCTAAAAAGGATTCTAGAAAATTTGTAAGTACAGTGAAATCACATCATTTTTTTAAAGTGGCAAGTAATGTATAAACCGTTTATTCACAATTCACTCTCAGCCTAACACATACAAGCAATAAATTCAACCGATGGGTTGGCTGAATGTTATCAGAAAAAAAAAAGCGGCCACAATCCTAAAGACTGCGTCTTTTTTCCTTAGTTCTTGTTCTTCATGGACGAAGAAATATACGCCAAAAAAAAGTAGTTATTTAAGTAGCTTCGTGCTACTACTTTGAAAATTCTTGATTACGTGTTGATAAGAAAATATAATATGTAGTGCTGTACTCAACTTATATTCTCATGGGAAAAAATAAGCTGTCAAGTGTTGTTCTTGCAACTTCATTACATTTAAGGGAGGCGTCTAATTGAAGAGAAGTATCCTCATGGGAAGTGAAGTTCTGAAGCTTTTAAACCTCAGACAAAGTCTTCACTTATATTAAAATCTTCTGTTCGGACTGTATTAGAATTGACTATTTGTTTGAGGATAGCTTACTACCGTAATATGTTTCTAACCATTTACTTCTATCTCAGAAGGGTGACGTTTTCCCTTGGAACGTTGTTTAAAATGATGTAATTAAAATATAATTTGAGTTGTAAGTTTTATAATTCTATATACACATGTTGATACCTTTCACGTCCAAATTGACTTGTGCCATAATTTTAAATAACAAATCCGACCGTCGATGCAGTCATCAACAGAAACCGGGGAAGAGAGCACCCATACTTGCTTTTGTGGCCGCATGATCTAAGTCGTCACTCTCGCTTTAGACTAGACTACCAATGACAGGGAGGTCGGGGTTCAAATTCCGGTCCGGTGTACTGAGGGTGGTTTTTCACTAAATGGTTTTCTACTCTCCCTCCATATAAATGTGAGAACACTTCCTTTAAATTCAACCTTACTCATATCAACAAGTAATGTTTTGTGAACATCCAGCAATCGCTAAAGATATTCAACAACTACCTTGAATAGTATATCAAATGTTCAATAATTGTTCATTCATGGTGTTTGCGTTTGTAACTGAGGTAGCCGGTGACAACATTGTTTAGTTTCCGCTTACTAATCACGGACGCGTCGTAAACCGGTTAGCAAACAGTAATCTCGTGAGTGGACAGTTATTGAAATAAATTAGCGGTGACGCTCAAGCTACTGGTTGGTAATTTTGGTTTTACTCGTCTCACTTTTGAGTAGCTCCTTGGGCGAAAGGCCTAAGAAGTAAGGTACATAGACTGAATTATGGGTGACAGGGAGGTCAAGTTTCGACTCTAGGCTGGGCGCACGGAGTAGGGTTATTTCAATTATGATTCACTGTGTTTTTTCTATCTTATTAACATGCTAATGTGGGCTCACTTACTTTAAACTACCCTCCTCATTCCTACTCCTAAGATTCAATCGTTCATAACACGTATTTTGAACTTAACCATTAAAAACCGAATAAAAAACTCCTCTTGATTAAACCTAACACTTAAAGGCACTTTGGCGCCAGGAATATACTAACTGGCAACAGAAGATTCCAAACAAACATAGGTGCTAGAAATAGGGAGAGGGAGGTGTAAGTCGATACATTGCCCCCTCTTCCCTATGATCTCTTACTGAGAGGGTGGTCTTAGGAAAGTTTGTTCTGAGATTTCATCATGATTCTCGCAGCCAGTAGCATTGAACAATCTTGATTAGTTTCATCCTTTATCTACATGGCTTCATATTTTTTTAATATACACACATTAGTCTAACGAGGACCTAACATATTATTTTGTAGTTATGTAGGAAAAGGGAAAATAAGTGGAACCTATTCCGATCAAACAATTTCCGATGTTTTTATTAATCAAACTATGACTCTATGTTGAAACAATGAATTAAAGGCTGAAATAGTGATGAGCGTACAATAATATGGTACTCCTGAAATTTGAATCTTATTGGTTACTAAATATTGCTTTTCTAAAGCTGGGACCGAGAGATATTATTTACTTTGTTTTTACTTTTCTTCGCCCTTATTTCAATATTATATATATATATATATATATATATATATATATATTAGTCGGTAACCTGGCAGTCTAGGAGTAAGATGTCAGACTTCTGTGTTTGGGTCCGGGGTTCAATCCCTGGTCCCGGCACAGATTTATCTGATTGCCAAACCCTTCCTTCACCTTTGACAAGACGTGTATTAATCACAACTTGTGAATGTGAGGAATGCCAGGCCTCCGCTGTGGTTCGGATTCCACGTTAAGCTGTAGGTCCTCCATTTCATCTCACAATCACCCTACCATTACATATTAGCGTAAGTGCGTATAACCCGAACGTATAGTAAGACGTGGTGCTAATAATAATAATAATAATATACATTTCAGTGGTAGTGGTGTTAGGTTATACTGGCGTACTTTTTACTCAGCTTAGCTTATGATAGACATAATGTATATTTAACTCCTCCTCCCCCCCCCCCCC
>CABFVX010002588.1:32001-64408 GCA_902151425.1 Timema shepardi | reverse complement strand
TGTACAATACATGTTACAGACATTATTCCGGAGCAGAAATGGTCGTAAAAAACGACTGGGCGCCACTGCGGAGAAACAGAAGTCCACTTTTTGTTGTCGTCCCACGAGATGGGCCAGTACATGTCTGGATTTTTTTTTTATATATCTTATAGTATTTTCCCTTCAATCTATTTTAATAAAAGCTCTCCGAAACTGGTGGTGTGATCCGGCAATAATATTAGGTATCATAACATTCGCCTGAATCTCATGTGGTGTTATCGAGGCCACCTTTATTTTTGAAATATTAAAACGAAGAATTTTAAATATCATATAGATTTAAAAAATAAATATTTGTATTAGTTTTATAAAAAAAAATTATACTTAACAATTTTTTTACGTAAGAGTACATTAATTTTAATGTGTGGATATGATTTCTATATTACAATCGAAGGTATTCCCCCACCCCCTTTGTTTTACTACTCATCTGGGTGATCCTGGTTTATTATATTAACGTGATATGGATGAGAACATTTGAATTCAGAGAAAATGTACCCGCATTTTTGTGTATGTTGAGTGGAAAAAAAGTTTTAGAGGGAAAAAAAACACGTTCGCAATACACACAGCTGAGATTCGAACCCCAACATTCTCGTTAAAGGCAAATTAGACTAAGTTAGATGAGCTTGACGTTTCTTATGATTTAGGCCGCTAACGATTTTTTTTCTGACCCCTTCATTGTCACCTGTCATTTAATTTTTGTCGTCTTTCTCTGCTTCCTGCTAGCTACTCCGAATCCGATCTCGTTAGGGAAAATTATCATTCCTTATGAGTTTATACTGCCAACCGGTGCGATATCTCGACAGGGCCGCTAAGTACCAGTGGACCCGACTGGAGTGCTCATATCTAACCCTGGAAATCGGGTGAACAGTGGGATCTATATTTTGGTTTCAGGCAAATGGTGGAACATTTATTTAAACTCTCATCTTCCGGTCTCAAATTAGTGTAGGCTGTGGACAGTTTGAAAGGGTAGAACGCTTAAGGTGGGCTGGAAGGGGACGCGAGGAAAGGTCAGGGTTTTTTAAGTTTTTATGGCAAAACTTTTTTTGGCTAAAATTAATAAAATATTGCTCAGGTACAAACATAGAGTTTAAGTTTATTCGCATGTTGATATCAACAGTTGTTGAATATCTGTCATGACCATGGTGACATTATCTAACAAACTTTTTAAATAAAGAGGAAAAGTTGTCATTAAATTCCAGAACCCCCTTGACAGATTTTTTTTTTAAATTTTGATTTCCCCTTGCGAAGAAAAATAAATTCCATGTTTTTACCGGAGCACTATTTTATTCATTTTGGGAAAAAAAAAGTTTTGCCTTAAAATACTGAAAAAACCCTTCACGAGCTAAGTTTAGGCCTACCTGGATGACAGCTCGAAATGTTACTAGAAGTAATCCCTAATATATCACTACGCCAACAGCTGACATCTATCACTTTGGATGACTGTAATGAAAACAGATGGTAATATATTATTGTGATAGTTAACCACAGTAATTTAGGCCAATATTATTTATATATTTATTTGAGGATGGACACAAAGTTTATTTATCGTTTTATTCCACTTAAAAAAATATTCACAACACTTTCACAAAAACTTCTAACGAACATAGCTTCAAAATGGCGACTGACGAATTTAAACCATATTGTTGAACATTATGGTAAACAAGTTGTTTACATTGATGCAGACACACAGTTGATGAAAATATTTTATTCAGTTAAATATTTCAAAATACGATAAAATAATCATAAAATCATTTATTGTATGTAAAAAAAAGACAGGAATTTTATCTTTTCCGAGTAAATACGATGCCTTTACAAAAAGGTATTGATGTGTGCACTATATTAAACATAATAAATAACGTTCCAAAACGAAAACTAAGTACTTTAAATTATGTTTAAAATATTGTTTCGAGTTGGATAAAAAGAAATTATTTAAAAAAATTAAATAGTATGATAAAATTTAAGTGTACGTTATTTTAAATGTAATATATAACAGGTAATTAAGGATCATTACATTTATAACAAAACTGTGATCTTTTACAAGTTTTGGCAACCCAAAACCTAAACATATGATTTTCGAACTGTCATCCAGGTAAAAACCTATCGTGAATGGAATATAAATAGTAGTTTCTACAATAAAAAATAAGTATACAGTTATATTAATCGTAAAAAACATTACTCATATATCCAGCTCAGCTAGAACTAATTCATAAAAAACTTTTTTTCTTCTTCAGAATTTCAAAAATTTGTTATTATTAAACTACGCTCAATTTTAGAGCTAGCTTTGAGGTATGACTATACAACAGCTAAATACATGGTTTGAATCAAATATATCAAACCACATCAGCTGTAGCCACAGGTACCAATAGATAAAGGAACGAACAGGCAGAATTGTAAGAGTGCGATAGTACACATAAAAAATCTTAGCATCCTATTCTCGAGGTAAAATGTTTTACAACACTTTTTTTCTATTTGAAAATATTTTTTTAATCCACTTCATAACTTAGTAGAATAGTTTTTAAGGTGCGGTCGCATAGCTACTAACACACAGTAAAAATGTCTGATTTGCGACCGAAATTCCAGATGAACCAATAATGATATATTTTGTATTATGACTGTATGGACACTTTTCTAAATAAATATTGAACTATATAATTAATTCTTTCTAAGCATGTATTTTTAAAATTAACTCAAAAAACGCATTTTTGAAAATGAGTGGATGTAAAAAAAACATACCATTTTAAGTTTTGTGTGTAATTTACAAATATAATATTTTTAATCAAGTAAACCTATTCCCTCGGCTAGAAATCAGTCATTAGTTACATAATTGTATGTTTATTACAAGATAGGGGTGGAAACCCCCACCACACCTACTCAAGCCTAAAGAGAGGTAAAGTTTCTTTGTAGAACCCAAGACTCAGTCGGCAGTAATCCTATTGTTCGCTTGACAGTACAACACTAATGTCCTTGAAACTTGTCCAGAGGACCAGTTAGAATATGTAAATTGTATTTTTTTTTTCTGAGTTTAAAAAAAATCTTTGCAAGCTAGAAAATCAACCTACGTCAAAATTATGTAATAAAATATATTTTATAAAATATTTATTTTTAATGGGGATTTTTAACGTATAATTTATTAAAACAAGGTTTATATCAGCACACGACTTACAAACTAGCTTTTACCCATGACATACATAACAGTTTACTAAAGTTAAATTACCGACTTTACCTGGAATATAAACTGTGACCCTTAGCATCGTAAGCACACGTGCTATCGACCTAGCTAAAGTGTCGGTTAAAATATAATGAGAAACGTACTACGTAAAATATGATAAGCCACTTTAAATGTTAAAGAAATAATATAACGATCAAAGCATAACTGTGGTAAAATCATATTCAATACCAAAATTGGATTCAATTTGAATGTGGCGCAAGTTGATGCACCTAATGATGACTCTTGATACACAAAGTATTAAATTATTTACATTTATTTTGAATTGAAGAGTGAATATTTTTCTAAAAGACACATTTATATTTATGCTTCTTTAATAATAAACTTTTGGGGTTAGCGTAGCCTTTCGAATTGTTCGTAAATTATATTATATCAAGTAGAACAGGGTTGGACTGAGCCTTCAAAAGGGCGCGGAACTTATATTTTTAGAGGGTGTAAAATATTTTGAAGAACCCAAAAATGTTTATCTGTTTACTGTAAAATAACTATATGAGTGCTGGCAGAGTTCAATAATATTCATTAATAATAAATATTAGTAGTTACTGTAAGGACTTCTAAAAACAAAATCCCCATGTTGCTCAAAACATTGTTTAATATTATGACTTTCATAAGCTATTTTTGATAAAAAAATAATATAACAAAAAATGCATGGGCTAGGTGAATTTTATTTCACTAAAGTGAAAAAAACATCTAGCATTTAAGGAATATACTATACAAGATATTATACTATATCCTTGGCAAGGATCCTCGGACTATTTGGATACTACCTGTCTCAACAACATTCGTCCTGAGCAAACTGGGTTTGTCTTGGATAAAAGGAAGGGTAGACATCACAAAACCAATTACTTCAACTAAACCTAACTTTTATCAGCACTGAATACAAGTCTCTTCAAATCAACACATTACAAAATCAATTTTCATTTTCACGCCAAGAACAATATTTTTAAATTATAAAATTATTAAATAAATTCAACTTTACATATTCAACTAGTGAGATCGTAACACAACTCCCTCCCCCTCCCTGGAATAAGTTTTGGTCACAACGTTCTCTCTATCACCTATTTCCATTTCTCTAACTAACTTATTGGGATTAGTAATATCAAATGGATATTACACGTATTATTTATTATGTTATGAATGGGATTTATTATCTTCACATCACCCAACGAAAGTACTGTTTACTTGCCTTATGGACAAAAAATATGGTAGTCGAAAGGTTAGAAAAATATGAGTTTTGGAAAATTGAAATAAAATCTAAATTAGCTAGATTTTATTTAAATTGTATAATGTCAGATCCTAAGCACACTAGATCAATGAAAATAAGAAATCCAGGATATATTTTGAATGCACAAAAGTCTAAAACAAAGTAGCCAAAGATTTCGGAAACAACTTAGTTGTCTAGGTTTTTATTCTTTATTTTAAAAACTCACTAAAATACCATTATTGATTAAAAATGTATTATATTGTAAAATATTGAAAAAATGTATTTTATTGTAATGGCTACTAGATATTTCTACTTAGTGCTGTATCCCTGCAATAAAAGTAACTGAAGATATTAGCTATTGTAATGACTAACGCTGGAATTTTATGTAGTATCATATAGCAAACTATGTATTTAAATATGCAATAATATTAAAGGAAATATGTAGACAAATATGTAGATTCATTAAAAAAATCTAACATCATGTAAAACAAATATTTTACCAACCACGCAACATTTACTTTATTTACACTCTGAATGCCACACATTATATTGATGGATTACTTATACTTTAGTGTGAATTTCAATTCTTTCTGTGGTCATTGATTGCCGCTTGTCCGACAGAATATGCTTGTAGGTGGACATTGTCTTTTCCACGTAACAGTATGTCACTAGGAAGTATTTCATCAGAAGAATTTTCTTGGGAGAAATGTTCTCAAGTGTACCTCCATCCGATAAATTTACTGGGCTCCTTATTATCACTGCCTGAAACTTAATAGAAACACTTTCACCATTTTCGTCTTTCACAGCATTTAGATTTTAAATTGTGCTTTTTATGATATTCATAGATTCTGGTAGTGGAAATCCAGACGTTTCCAACCGTTTAATACTCTCTGGAAGCCAACAGAAATTACTTCTGGTGAATGCAGTTGAACATGCCACGTTTGGATCAATGAATGAGTTGTGAGATTCACATACAGATATCTCACACTCAGGGGCGAACGTATCTATTACTGACTTTACAACTCCAAATTGTTCATAGTAGAAGTTGGCTGTTTTATCCAAGTTCCTCATCTAGAATTAATTGCAGGGGTAACGGCACATGAAACAAGAGTTAGTAAGTTTTAACTTGATGTGGGGCTTTAACAAATAAGTCAAGTTTTTATCTTCACATAAATTAATCTATTCATTTTTAAATACTGGACTCTAATGTATTCCACAACACGATGTGGTCCATGGGCCGAATTTGTAAGATTGATCATATCAGGATATAACAACTTCAAAGCACTTGCGATTTTCATTATATACGCCGTAGCATCTGAATATAGCACCAGGACCTTCCCTGCGTGAGCTCACCTGGGTCACACACTTTCAATTCATCATTCACGAATCTTGCAACATGATACGTATGTTCCATCACCTCTCAGTTAATAAAATATGGTTTGGAAATATCCTTAGGATCTATCTTACCTACCACAAGGTTCACGACAAAATTACCCTAAACGTCCGTCATTTCATCAACAACGACCCATATGAGGGAATATCTTATGTTATTTATTATTCTTTCTGCGTATAACCCGAATGGGTAGTAAGACGCGGTGCTAATAATAATAATAATTATTATTATTATTATTTCCATTGTTTCTTCATAACATATATGCAGATCATTATTTCTGAGTAATGATTGATCTGGAATTTGTCGCTTTCATTACTGTCACAAGAAGGATGCAAATTCAGGCCCTTGGAATTTAAAACATGGGATGTCCGCAGCGACCATTGCATTACACAAGTCCTTACATAATTAGTTTCTTTGACTGGAAGGAAGGCACCTTCATCTATGTTTTTTTTTTAAAGGATTCTTCGAATAACTCAGATTTTCTTTTTACGTACGAAGTGTGCGCCGCACATGTTGTTCCAATTGTGATTTTACGCAACATCCCATTTTTTGTTGCAAACTGGACGCATTAAAACTTTACCGTCGGTTTTTAAAGGAGTCGTTGATCCCAGCCCATTACTTTAACTTACTAGTCTACAATAATCGGATAATTTCATGGTGAAAAAATAAAAGTTTTGATGCTAGCTTACTGTTAGACTTTCACTTTCAACCGGTCATGTGAAACTAAAATCACTTGTAGATATTAAAAGATAAGACTGTAAGTCATTGGGCTAGTGTGTTGCAGGGGAGGGAGGGTTCCAGACAGAAATTCCTTATGTTTGCAAAATTCTTTTAAAAAATTCATCAAAAGGTTCACTGTGAAGAGAGAAGGCCTGAACTTAGTGGGAAAACACTGGACTACCCGAGTTGGATTTTACCCTTTTCAATAGTTCATTGAAAAATTCCTTTCAGCTGATCTATACAAACCAAACCAAACCAAATCAAACAATGTTAAAATGTTCAACAACCTTGAAATTAGTATTAATATATATTAAAACATCACTAAGTAGGTAGCTTTATGTAAAATCACTTGAACTATATAAACATGTCAAAAAAGTAAAAATATGATCATTAAATAAAATTTTATTTTCATTTTATATATTATATTAACCCTAATATGGTGATTCGTTGTGATTTCTATTTTGTGAGTATCTAAATGTCAAGGAATAGAATATGTATTTACTTAGAAATCCCAGCTCTAGTAATGACTTCCAGAGTTTTGTAGCTTTACTCTATTCCTACAATACAACATTTAAAAATGTATTTGATGGCAATGGCTTATATATATATATATATATATATATAATTGTGTTATGTTCCTGTGATCTAGTGCAATAAGAGACAAACGCGTTAGTAAATTGGGCAACTAGAGCGTGCCTTTCCAAACTTTGTTCAACATTAACCCTTAATATGGTCAGAAAGAACACAATTATGTGTACAATTTATAATTCCATAAATTAAAAACTTTTGTTTTGTTGATGCGTTTTATAAGGCCTAGGGATTACAGTTGGGGGTATGTTAGAAGTCGTGGTGGATCGGTTACAAAATCTTAACCAAAGTTATAGGATTCACTCAATCACACAAGCCAATCTTTAGCCGGCTGGTTATCCGAGGGATTTGGGTACATACAAGTTTCAAAGAACGTATATACTGTATTTTGAAAATTAAAAAACTATTTTATTTTTATTATAAGAATTTACTATAATTTGCTCTAATCCATGGCTCTATGTGTAGTGTTTATTTAGATGTCATAGGCTAAGCTAATGCTATAATCTTTTGTTTTTTTAAGATGCACCTTAATATCACCCTCCGTTAGAAAGGTGAAGGCAAGTGGGATATTTTCCCCCGCTTCCAATTTAATAAAAGCTTGGACACAATATGAAAAACACTAGTGAGCAGAAAAAATGTGTCGAATGAAAACTCCTTTTATAGTGAAAGCTCACACTCTTTCCTTGATTATATCTATTATGGCCCTGTCATATAAACTGCACCATAATGGAAATATATTCTTGCTAACTTTCAGCGTAAATAATGTATATTTTTAAAACTAGGCTTGTGATTTTATATTAAAAAATTATTCCACTATATTATATACATAAAAAGTGACCCTAAAATTCACAATTTGGGCCAATTTTAGAAATATTAGCGTCTATGGCCCGACATCTTAGCTAAGCCAGTAGCGTGTCTGCCTACTGAATAAAGGGTTCCGTACTCGATTCTCGGTATGACCCTTAACATTTTGTTTGTGTATGAAATGCGGGTTTCTCCTTTCACAGTGAGGAGCTATCCGCCGGGGAAGAGGGGTAGGGGGGGGGCTGAATGTTGTGTTTCTCCTAGATTTAAGGTTAAAGTGTAGGAAACGTGACTTAAGGGCAACAATTTTGTATTTTTTTATATATAAACATTTGTTTGGCCCAAATAAATTAAATATGTATCCAGTAGAAACATAATAGTTTCACATGGTGATATCAACAATTTTTGAATATCTGCCATGAGCATAGCGGTCATTAGATAACAAACTTGTTAAATTAAGAGAAAAAGTTGTCATTAAATTCCATGGCACCTTTGACACATATTTAACAATTAAATAGTCCCCTAGAATAACGTTGTATGACACACATTTACCATGATTTGAGGTTTGAATGGAATTATCTTGTACATGGTGAGCATAGTAACAGTTGCCAGAAGTTATTAATTATGGGTATTTTTCTTCTGCAAAGTTGGTAATCGTGGAAACGTTGTAAAGTTCACAAGATGGCTAAAAAGGAGAGTTTTATTTTAATATGTCACCAACTTTGTTTATAAACGTAAATAAAGTATAAGAAAACTTAAATTAAATGCTACTGAATGGAAGGATATGAAATGGAAGAAGCTCAGTAATAGAGGAATGTGCTATGAAGGCAGAAATGGCAAGAAATATTCGGCGAAAACCAAACTTAAGCAGGTGAATGGAATAACGTTGCATAATTTTTCTTTCAACAAACTTCTGTATAAGATCTGAAACATCTTGTCTTTCCTGTGACAATAGAGTAATGTGTGGACATGTGAGCTATGTGTTGTGATAAAATTTGTGTAGGATTTATGTTTCTTTATATTTAAAGGGGCGTGCATGTTTTGCAACTTACCTGTCCAAGGAAACTTTCATTGAATTTTACAACAAAGATTATAATGAACAAACATCATATTTAAGGAATGCATTTACATTTCTATAGTACTATTTTGTAGCACTATGTTTGAAGACATTATTTACGTCAATATTATTCGTAACTTTACCTTTTTTTACTCTAATAATGCTTAGTAGCATTGTGTACTTTTCATGGACTGAAGAGTCTAAATTAAGAAAAATAACATTCCAGACAACATTATTCCATACTCAAGTCTTACATTATGCCATATGGACAATAATAGAATGCAATGATTATTGCAACATTTTCCCATACATTTTAAAATATTATGAGTTACTGTATTCAATTTTACATTAATATAAAGTTATAAAGTATACTAATGTGTATTTTTGTACATCATTAATGTGTTAAAATAATAAAATTTAGAAAAATCCTTAAAATTCATATTGTAAATAAAAATCCTCCTTTTACAAAATATATATATATTTTTGTTCTTTTCAACGTTATTCTAGGAGACTCTTCAATTGTTGATATGACCATTTGAAGAAAATTAAACTTTATGTTTATATTGGTGATTTTTTTTTTCCAAATAAAGTTTTGTTTTAAGAACTAACTTACTCACACCTAAAGTTAGGTTTGTAAGCTGTGAGCTGGTATAATCAGTCAGTTGTGAATGTGTACGTTAAATAATTATAATATATATTTTTATATAAATTAGTCAAAGAAAATTCTTGTGTGCGCAACTCAATATGGCAAGTAAAAAAAAATAAAAACACACAACAAAGTGAAGAGTTGCTGCACCAGTTGGCCGCGCCTAGCTTGGCTGCTCGTGAGAGATGAGTCAATTCTTTTTACTCGTCTCTCTTTATTCCTTTCTCTCTCCCCTCCCTCCCCCCACCTATTTCTTCTCCTCATGATTGTGACTGTTTTGGGGTCTGCGGGCGCTGTTGATTGCGTGGCTAAGGGAGCTCCCACCACTTTTGATTTAATGTTAACGTTAAAGTGGTCGCCTTTCTAAGCGATAAAGTATCAATCGCTGTCAAGCCATACGACATAAAAAATACAATTGCCTGTGTAGTTTACTGGAACTACTTCTCTATTGTACTTAAGCTTATATATTCCCTTTCACCCTTCACCTACAACTACCCTTTGTCATGTCATTAAGAAGGTGGGGGGTGGGGAGGGATATAAAACTACGAAACTTCTTATCTCAAGGTAAAGAGGAAAGCTCGGAGCTAGTTCTTAAATATATTTATTTATTTAGCACCGCGTCTTACTAAAGGTTCAGGTTATACGTTTAAGTACTAATTACGCTAATGAATTAGGAATTGGGAAGTTTGAATTTAGAGTAAGGGACCCCACATTTGCGTGGCGGGAGAGTGGAAAACCATTCAGGAAAAAAACCCTTCAGTTCACCTAAGCGAGATTCAAACCTCGATCTGCCCGTCCTCGGCAGTCTAGCTCAATACAATTAACGCGTTTGCTAAATACGCCACTGAGACGGGTTCTCAAATATCTTAAAATGTTATGTTGTATTTGTTAGAGCAAGACTAAATATATAGCTCTTTTTCTTCAAGCCTAGTCTCATAGCTCCGCAGAATATGCTTAAAATGTAGTTTGAAATGAGCTAATGTTATATTTTCACACAATTTTTTTCTATTAATAAGTAAAAAGAGCCCTGTTGAAATGTTTAGACTTTTTTTAGCGTGAACCATATTTTAAAATAACCTATCGTATAGCTAAATATTGTGTTAGAGCTGAACGTCTGCGCAGAAATTTCTCACTTACCGAAGCGGACCCCTTGACATTTTATTTTATGATTTTTTTTTAAATTTTCTGTGTTTTTTGAAATCTAAAGTTCATAGTTTTAGAACAAATATTGTTGAAAGTTATCCACACTATTTTCTTCGTTATATCGACTACATAGGCAATTTTTTTCAAATACATTTCTTACTAAAGCCTTAAAACGTCAATAAATGTTTGAAACATTTGTATCTAACAATACAAGTATCATAGAAGGTCTCTGATAAATTTAGTCTACCTACTTTTTCCACACAAAAAAAAGTTCTCGAAAACAAATCAAAAGTGGTAGGCGAACGCGATTGACTCGGAATGAGCTAACCCTAGGTCTCTTAATTGCAGATGGACTGTACTGTCGCTGAATTAACGTCGTCTTTCAAGTCAGATGCTTGTGTAGTTCTTTTTATTTACCTTCCTTGTAGATTTACTCTTGAAGATCAAATATATCTTAAAAATATGACGTCAGTCATACATGATAAATAGCGTCAACTGCATATATATACACACGAGTAATAAATAAATAGAGTCAAAGCTAGGGTTTTATCCTCTCCCTAAATGCCAGTTTGCGCGATCCCCAACTACTCCAACGAATTTAAGGGCGCATAAGGAGTCATAAACATAAACAATAATATTTTTTTACAAGGCTGAAAGATTTATTTTTAATCCTGTAAAAGATTTTCAAGAGCTGTCTATATCCACGACGGTAGTCGGCAGGACTTTAGACGTCACATTTAAATAACGGGGAGGTTGAGGTGTGAATCCCGGCCGAATGCACCGAGGTTCTATTCCCCCTTTCCCCACCCCGCCGATTCAATTTTATTTCCTCAATTAGGTGACCTGGCTGTCTAGGGGTAAGGTGTCGGACTTTTCTGCTGGGATCCGGGGTTCAATCCTTGGTCCCGGCACATATTTATTTGATTGCCAAACCCTTCCTTCACCTCTGACAAGACATCTTGTGAATGTGTGGAATGCCAGGCCTCCATCGTGGTTCGGATTACACGTTAAACTGTAGGTCCTCCATTTATTTTCACAATCACCCTAGCATTACACATTAGCGTACGTGCGTATAACCCGAACGGGTAGTAAGATGCGGTGGTAATAATACTAATAATAATAATAATATTTCTTCAAATTACCTTCCTTACCCGTACCCCGTGGATTACATCGTTGTGTAACTTTTGTTAAACGTATACAGTTACATTTAAAAAGTACCTGTTTATATTATGTATCTATTATGCCGGCTATAAAAAACCCAACATAGTTCAGGTAGCAACGGTGCGTTTAAATGAATGATGAGGAGCTGTAATTTAAATGCCTTGGCAGTGTGCGATTTGTATCTTTCTTTACACTCGTCTTTTATTCTTAGTTCTACTTTCCTGGTATCCTTCTCTCCCTCTCCATTGCCTCGTTCGCCCCACTCCTGGTGACAGCACTCACATGGAGGCTTCAGTCGTGGACAGCACACACGCATGGTCTGTACTACATCAAACACCTCCTACCACCTGTTGGTGTCCTGCTATCTTCAGGCTTCAGCTCAACCATTTTAAGGGCGGAAGGATCTTATGACGAATACCGGATGGATGATAAATGTCGTTGGAAGGGAGGGTTAAAGTTATCGACCATATAAAAGTTATCGGCCACTTTAATATTTTAAGCGTACTATGAACTTAATTTATCTGTCAGATAATATGTTCATGCAGACCAAGCAAGGTTGATGAAACTGTCTCTGCCTGACCTCATTCATTATTTGGCCTAATAGCGATCCAATCAACATAGCGGACGGAATACCATTGCGTGAATTTGATGAAATAATTAAAATTATTAATGAAATCAAAGAAATGGTGGAGTAAGAACCAACTCTTCTAACACATACATATCCAGGATTTTATTTTTGTGTACTGATTAAGGAATTTAAACTACCGTTTTTCGAAGAAAACTGTGCGTGAAATGTTTTGTATCCTCTCGTTCAACACAGAACTATAATCATATCTCTGAAAATCATTAGCCTAGCTCATTTGATAGTGATGTATACGGATTATGGGTTCTAATCACTTTACGCTAAGAACATTTATTTTTTTATCTTACTGAAAAAATAACGTTTCAAATCCCGAATGGAATGTAGTTGAGGTGGTTTTAATCAATAGATATTTATCAAAAAACATAACTCATGGTAGAACTTGACCAATATTTTTATTTAAAACATCTAACAAGCTGAACTAAAAGCTCTACATTAACTTAAAATAATATATTGTCTGTAGATGATTATTCAAACAAAATATTTATGGGTTTCAGAACATTTAAAAAAATATTTATTTAAAAAAGACCAACTCGTTTTCCTAAAAAGTAGATGTTGTTTAATTGTAATTTTATTTAATTTGTGTATTTTGTGTTTGTACACATTGGTAAATTATTAACAAGGCCAGCCTAAGCATAATATTTGGTGTAATCTTGGTCTGAGCATAGAGCCATTGCAAATATCAATCTCAATTTATTATGTAGTAAACTGGTAAAATTAGTAAATAATGTATCATAGGCCTAAATTGTATAAAATGTAGTTATATGCGCTGTTATTTTGGTATAGTTTTGAAATACACATATTTTAATAATACCATAGTCAGACATGAGACATGAAGTGCATATAGTCTATGCTACAAATATATTTACAACTCTCAATTTAATTTCACGTTGATTATCAGTATAATACACTATGTTTAAGGTTTGACCCGCCTCGGTGGCGTAGTTGGCTAACGCGCTTGTCGTGTTGAGCTTGACTGCTGAGGACGGGGAGATCGAGGTTCGAATCTCGGTCGGGTGAACTCGGGATGATTTTTCCTAAATGGTTTTCCACTCTCCCTCCACGCAAATGCGGGTTCACTTCCTCTAATTCAACCTTCCCAATTCCTAATCCATTAGAGTAATTAGTACTTAAAGCATATAACCCGAACGCGTAGTAAGACGCGGTGCTAAATATTATTATTATTTAAGGTTTGAACATTGTTTGCCATTATGTGAAAACATATTATAATGGGACCTACTATATGGCCTAGACGACACGCAGGGGATTTGTTCATAAGCCTACTAAAAAGTAAAATGAAACCAAATACACCTTCTTTTATTATAATATTAATAGGTATATAAGCTAGCGTGTTTCTTATTCTTCTTCTTATTATTATTATTAGCACTGCGTCTTACTACCCTTTCGGGTTATACGCACTTACACTAATGTGTAATGGTAGGGTGATTGTGAGATGAAATGGAGGACCTACAGTTTTTAACATGGAATCCGAACCACGGTGGAGGCCTGGCATTCCCCACATTCACAAGATGTCTTGTCAGAGGTGAAGGAGGGGTTTGGTTATCAAATAAATCTGTGCCGGGACCGAGGATTGAACCCCGGCCGCCAGCATAGAAGTCTGACACATTATCCGTGGACCGCCAGGTCACATTGTTTCTTATTGAAGTGGAAGAGTAAAGTTAACTAATAAATAATTTTAATAAGCATGTGCGAGTTCAAATTTTTTAAATTTCGAATTGAATTGGAATCTTGGTCAACTGACTTGAATTGGATCCGAATCAAATCTCATTCTTAAAAGAAATTTCGAATCGTATTAGAATAGAATATCATTCCTAAAAAAATCTCGTGTCGGATTCAAATTTAATATAATACGCTTTATTTTCCGAATTTAAACTGATGCTTGTAAAAAAATTGGATAAAATATTTCATATTAAAAGCAAGTTCAAATCGAATCATTTACTTTAGGTATATAGTATTTTAAATAAAATATGTGTTTAATATTTTACTATACTAAGTTTTTGAAACCAATTCAATAATAAAATATTTCAAAATTTGTGTGATGAACGATCACTTTATAAACATTTTAGGTTCACCAAAAAAAAAGTAGTCAACATTTCAACAAATGATAATTGGATTAAAGAAATGAAGTTTTTTTGTGGGTTGGTAATTTAAATGTGTAGAGCACAGTACATAACATGTTTCGACTTATTAGTCGTTATTTGTCCACGAATTATTTATCTAGGATATAAAAATATGACTATATCAAGTTGATTTTCACAACAAATGACAGCTATGCTAATCAAAGATGAAATTATTGTCTTAATATATACTGGTTTAAGTAGTCTAACCACTCACTGTCTTTTGTCATTATTACTGCACATTAATTATATTGTTAAAATGTTTTTAGTGAACACCGGATGTAAACATTTTTTATTTAATTTAGTCATATACTTGGAAATGATTTGTAAACACTAATCATTCATAGTAAGCCTGTTATTATGTTTATTTAGCATATAATTACAGCAGGCTAACTAGCACCACACCCAAAACTATTTATAGGATAATAAGTATGTAATTATGTTCTTATATAAGCCCACTTAATTTTTTATTTTTAGTGGGTTTTTTTTAGTTTACTTATATTGTAGAACGTACAATTAAATCGCTAAACCATAAGATAGCAAGGGCGTACCTAGTGTTTAGTGGAGAGTTAAGTTTCTGGATGCATCTTAGACTACAAAAAGTAATTTTGTTTTATCATGGTCTTAGTACTAAAGTGTCTTGCAGCGTGTACGGGCTATCTGCAAATAACATTTTCTATTTTTACTTGTCGTTCTAACAGATGACTTTCTTGTCAAATTACAGGGTTTATAGTAAAAACTATCAGGAATTTTGTGATTTTTATACAAATATACAGCCAGGAATCTTTTTGTATACCTTAACCACTTTTTAATGACATCGGGGACCTTCTCACAGTAGCATCCTTACATCACCGATTGATATAAACAATTACATATATATTAACTTAGGTATATACGCTTTAACATATGGGTTAGTTAACGGCTTGATATATGTGGGAAAAGTAACTTATTTAGAGGAAACGCACTCGCGTTAGCGTGGATATAGAATGAGAAATCCAAGGTAATAAATCACTTAAGGTGAGGTGGAAGGGGACGCGAGAAAAGGCCAGTAATTTTGCAGTCTTTTTATGGCAAAACTTTTCTTTTTCGTCCAAAATAAATAAAATATTGCTCCAATAGCAACGTTTAGTTTGATTTTCTCCACACGGGGATATCAACACGTACCACAGTTTGAAAATCATTGTTTTAAATTAAGGCCTGTCCATAAACTACGTCACGCGGATTTTGTGTTTTTATGTCACAATATCATGCAACCGGCCTCCGGTCCCCCTCCCCTTTTTTAAATAGTAGATTTAATTGAAGAGCCTATTTAACCATTTTATTGAGAAGTGTTTGTATGTGCTCGCCGACGTTGACAACCAAGATCGATGAGTCGATCCTTGTTTGTTTATACGTGTGCGCAGTCGGGTTTATTAACACTGAACATGGCCCGATTAGAACGGGCAACTACATTGGGCAAAAACTTTATGTTGGGAAGAAGAAGAAGAAGAAGAAGAAAACCTGTCAGAAATCTAATAAATGGACTGAAACCTACTAATTTAGTGTGAAATAACGTAAAAAAAAATAAGTAAAACTTAAGCTTTGGGATGTTTGTAAGCCCGACCGTTTGTTTATTTTTTTTAATCGTCACAATTTTCCGAAAAAATGTAAGATGTAGAGAAAAAATGAGGAGAGCTTTTTTTTTTGTAAAGCATAAAATTTCCCACAAAATTTATCCAAGTGAATATATCTAGAGTTAATAGTTTGGGCTCGAGAGTCAATTAAAGTTGCACTTTTAAAACCCTTGCATTGGGGTGAATTCATGCTCTTGGTCGGTGTGCGAGCATAAGTAGCACTCTTGATTTCAAAATGAATACGCTTAAATATAATGTGACGTCAATATCTGACACCCCCTCACCCCCTTGTAACGCTTTGTCACACTGAGCATTAATCCTCCCCCCACCCCACCCCGCCCTCACTACCTCATTCCACTGATATGCGTACGTAGTTTATGGACAGCCCCTTATACAAGGGTTTTAGTTTGCTCCACGTCTTACTACCCCTACGTTCTATACGCATATAACTATTCCAGTGGGGTATGTATGAGAAACGTAAAATTTAGAGGCACTGTAACCACATTTGCGTGGGATAAGATTAAAAAACCATTTAGTAAAAATACACCCTTAATACACCCGACCTATATTCGAACCCGACCCTCACCATTACCAACATCCTATCATTCTATATCAGATTGACGTTTAAGACCGCATGTCCGCCGATGCGGGTTGTTAATCGTTGTTATTGGCCTAGTTTTAAGAGACTTGTAGTCTTGTTAGTTGTAATGTTAGAACTGACTCACAGATTGGTCTAACAAGTAGATGAGTGTTTGGTCCCGATAGAGGACATAGATTAAGGCGTGTTAATAAGCATTATATGGGTGCTAATATGTATGAACATTTCTCCTAAATAGTATTTGATGTCTTCTGAAGGAAATTCCTACGGTCTACGCCACTGCTGCTGGTGGGGAGTTGAGGGGCCAAGGTTTCTGGTAACGAGCATTGTATAAAGATTCGATTAGTAAAGAGGTTGAACCATCCTTTTAAACAGCCCCGGTGACTTGACGGTACGCTAGAAGAGGTGGCCTTAAATGTCGTGTGTCTCGAGATTTTAAACCACCACGTGGAGCTCCAAGTTCTCGGCCATCGTCGACGAAGCCTCGCCGGAGGAGTCGCCCGTGGGCGGATAGTCTGTACACCTTGTGAGGGTGTCATCGAACCCAGGTAGTCTCTCGCTCTCCCACTTGTGTAGCTCGTGGACCACGGCCGAGGTCGCCTCCCTCAGCATCCCACACAGAGCATGTCCCACTCGCGCCCGTGGACGACTGCGTTGAGCAAACCGGTTCTCTCTTCCTCCCCTCCACAACATCATTTACCGGCCGTTCGGAAAATGTTGGCTCTGGATCGTACTTGTAAACAAAAGACGCTATATCAAGGTATCAATGAATAGAGTTCATCGTCTTTGTCGGATATGCAAGTTGTCTTATCTTTCATTTCGTGAGCGTGCAAAATTCCCACAGGCAATGTTTTAGTACTTAATTCAGTATAGAAACTATTACGAAACAGCCAGTGAAGTAGCTGCTACCAAAGACACGTGTATCCACATAGCCATTGTTTTTATCCTTGTTTTTTGAGTATAGTTGATGTCATCAAAACTAAAATGTGGTTATGTTCATAAAATAGATTGTGTATGTACAATTTTTAATACACCGAACTGTACACATACTTAAAAACAAACAATTTTTTCGTTTTAAGTATATATAAAACCACTTTCATTAAACATTTTTTTAAACAAAAATATTTCTTTTTTTTTTTAAAGATAAAGACAATTTTCTATTTTAGGATGACTTGTATTTCCTCTGTGGATGCGTGTGTAATGGAACAACGCTTAACTAAGGACCTGTGCTACTGCCAAATTAGACACAAGTTTCCATGATAGTTTCTTACAGGAGCTCCTAAAACTTAATTAGAAGTGGGGAGGGGGGGAAAAGTGGCTTCAACTAAGAAGAGTTTCTGGTAAAAATGTTAAACACCAGAGGACTCTATAACAGGGGTTCGAGAAAGCCGATTTTTAGTGGGTCACGAACAGTTATTGAAATTTGAAAATTTTGTAACTATCTGTAAATATGAAATGATTGAAAAAAATGTAAAATATAATAAATGCAAAATATTAATCGAGGAAAAAGATAAGTGAAATTGGGTTTCAGATTCGTACCTGTAGCGTGCGTGGACCGTCAATGCTGTCATCAACAGAAACCGGAAACAAGCACCCCCTTCACACACGCTTCATTTTGATAAATAGACACGTTTTTGAAAAACTATATTCAATAAACATGACTAAAGAAAACTAGGATGTCCGTAAACAAGGGGCCTAGGTAGATATTTGGTCCAAAAAGAGATAATACTTGGGAGTGAAGGAGGTTACATAATGATGAGTTACATATCCGGTACTCATCACAATACATTGTTAGGATAATCAAGTCTCGCAGATTACGATGGGCAGAACATGTAGAGCGAATGGGAGAATCTCGTACCTTGCTTAGGCAAACCCAATAGGAATAGAAACCATTGGGAAGACCTAGAAGTAGATGGGAGGCTAACATTAGAATGGACATGAAAGAGATAGGTTGTAATGAGTTAGACTGGCTAGAACTAGCTGAAGAGAGGATAGGGTGTAATGAGGTGGACTAGATATAACTAGCTCAAAGTAGGGATGTGGTGTAAATAGGTGGACTGGATAGAACGAGCTCAAAGTAGGGATATGGTGTTATGAGGTGGAATGGATAGAACTAGCTCAAGGTAGGGATATGGTGTAATGAGGTGGACTGGGTAGAACGAGCTCATGATAGGGATAGGGTGTAATGAGGTGGACTAGATATAACTAGCTCAAAGTAGAGATATGGTGTTATGAGGTGGACTGGATAGGACTAGCTGAAGATAATAATAATTATTATTATTATTATTAAGACCGCGTCTTACTACCCGTTCGGGTCTACCACACCACAAGAGTAGATATATTCGGGTAGCCCATACGGGTAGTATTATTATTAGCACCGCGTCTTACTACCCGTTCGGTTTATCCGCACTTACGCTAATGTGTAATGGTAGGGTGATTGTGAGATGAAATGGAGGACCTACAGCTTAACGTGGAATCCGAACCATGGTGGTCTTGTCAGAGGTGAAGGAAGGGTTTGGTAATCAGATAAATCTTTTCCGGGACCGAGGATTGAACCCCGGCCGCCAGCATAGAAGTCGTACACCTTACCCCTAAACCACCAGGTCACCAGCTGAAGATAAGGATAGGGTGTAATGAGGTGGACTGGATAGAACTAGAAGGTCCCTGATAGGGTGTAATGAGTTGGACTGGATAGAACTAGCTCAAGGTAGGGATATGGTGTAATGAGGTGGACTGAATAGAATTAGCTCAAGATAGGGATAGGGTGTAATGAGCTAGACTGGATAGAACTAGGTCAAGATAGGGATAGGTGGCGTACTTTTGTAAGTGCGACAATGAACTTTCGAATTCCTAATGCCATAGAGTAACTAAGTATATTCAATAATATTTTTTTAAACCACTACACGTAATTATTAAAAAATATTTTCCTCGCTCCCCCCCCCCCCATTTTTTTACCCACACCCACCACCCCTTTCATGTCGATCAAAGGTAGGTAGGTCGCAGAAGTTTGTCGTTACAAAAATTGAATCATGGTTCTTAAAAGTTAGGGAATCACTGCTCTAGAAACTATTTAAAGAATGTTTATTTTTAAAGCCCTTTTTTGATACATTTCTGTGTCATAATATATTTTAATAGCACGATAGTAGGGGTGGTTTAAAATAAGTTTTTTTAGGTCAACAATGAAAAAATATATACTATTAATATTTATCGGTATTGATGATATATATTATTTCTAAATAACATGTCTTGACGTATGAATATATGAAGATATTTTTGGTAAATTTTTAACCTGTACTAAGGTCGTTAATAACCCTAGTATCCTACATGAACATAATAATTAAAAAACATACATCCAAATTATAATCTCGTTCTTTCAGTTTAAAATATCTCATTAGGTGTAACGCCTTATTAAAAAAACATTTCTGGAATATTTTCATACCCACAACTCAAATTAGGAATAAATTTAATGAACCTTTAAATCAGGGTTAATTAAACACTAGGTTTTTTTCTCGTAATTATAATATCACAATAATGTTTAACGGAAGTTAAAAGCAAATGCAAATATTTTACTCAAATCACGACAAGCAATTTATGTATTAAATTTTTTGCTTGTTAATTCTCTCAGTAGAAAATACGCATAAAATAAAATTTGAAACTGTAGCTTTAATAAAACCTTTATTTTCGGTCGTAGTTAAACGTTCTTATTTAATAATGAAATTTGATTTTTTTTTGTTCTAATCTGTGTTGAATATAAAATGAGTAAGTACACTTTTGGCATTAAAATTATAGTAATTTTTGTCTTAAGCCATTCCACAAATAATGTTTTAGTATATTTTGGAGAACTATCATATGAATTTTTACTTTCTCTCACCCCCTTGGAGGGAGAATTATTGTGATCATAAAACAAATATAACTCGAAATTTTGATGGATGTCAACGTTTCGTAACCACCTGAAACAAAACACACAAAAAATATTTTTTTGCGCGATGCCGTCTGTCTGTCTGTGTAGATGTATCTGGCCTAGAACCAAAAACATTTTGCCTATAAGGCTAAGACTTAATATCATATGGTTTCCCAGAGAGGTTTTTGGAATTATACTACTATAAGGTCATATGGATGACTCACACACTGACACTAATGTTTACCCACTTCCAGATGAGCTATAAACTTGAAATTTGGCAAACTTATAGCTTCTAGCCTGTAACTGACGGGAAAATTCTAAAACGTTTTTAAAAAAAATTAACCCCTGGGAAAGATTCAATATGTCGGAGCAACTTTAAAGTTGGTGCGGACCTTTCTTTGGAGGTCTCTTCTGGCAAAACGGTAAGACCTATCAAAAAACGGATCTGGAATTACATTAGTTGACATCCACTTTCGAAGAAAACTCACCGGGGGTTTGGGGGTGGAGCCCCCCAACGAGCAAAGTTAGTTATATATACAACCCTAGCATTAAGGGTAGTTTACTGAAGAGCAAAAATGTGAGAAAATTAATTTTCTTAAACCCCGCTTTAACGATTTTGAATAAATCTTGTTCCTAGGCCATGTTTAACATTACAAACAAAATGGAAACTCTCATTTACCCATAAAAATTACTTTTAGGGTCCTTATATAAGCAGAAATGTCCAAATTTTTGATAATTTATCCGCAACTATTTGAGAAAAGAAAAAAAAACTATCGCTGTAAAGTTGTGGTACTAATAAAAATAAAATATTTGTTTGAAATATATTTGTATGAAACCAACAGTTTATGAGCTATAATCTAATTTATATATATATATATATATATATATATAATGTCTTAAGTGTGAAATCTATTGTTTTGCTCTCTGGCGGACGGACAGATTCCACTTTTCTCAATGTTTCTGTAACAAAGTATATTATTTTATTTATGTCCACGGTGAATTATTTCTGCAATATAATATACAATTTTGTTTCACAAATCTTAAGAGTTTTTAATAAATGTCTCTATTTTTAAAATAAAAGATAGTGAACGTCTGTGTGGTGCAACGCAATTTATTATAAAATCGCAAGAAACACCGATGTTTTTAGAACGTGTGTTTGACAATGGAGGGCGTGACAGGTAAATTATAATCACCCTAAATTCAAGGATGTGCTACGAATCCAGCTTGAATTCAGCTCAGAGCGCTTTCTGAAATGACATGGTGCTGTTCACAGAGTAGTCATTTTGTAATCACTGGAATAATTGCTACCTGGTGAACAATCTTCAAATTGACGTTTACAAATTAACGTGAGGAGTGATAGTGTCGGCTCTTGTAGTGAGTGGTTAGTCATTACACTCGACACATTTTTTTTCCGACATGCCTCCTCTCAAAGTCTCCGTATTAGATTGATTACCATATATAAAAAAATTAAAAAAAGTATCATTTCCATGGCCGAGTGGAAGGGACTACAAGTCTAGAGGCCCAAAAGTTGATTTCGGGCGGCTCTCTAAATGGTTTTGTAAATGTATATGGTTTCGTCGTATCAGTAAAATGCTAGCTCATTTTTTGGCGTAAATGTAGGCATTGGGGACTAAATTGTTCCACCAGTAACTTTTCTAATCACATTCATTCCACCAGCGCCGTTTTCTAATCAGAGCCGTTCAGCTGGCACATTTTTCTAATTCATTCTAATGGTAAATTTTTATAACCAAAGTCGTTCCATAGGCACAATTTTCTAATCAGAACCGTTACACAGTCACTTTTTTTTTTCAAACAAAGCCATTCCACAGGTAGCTTTTTTCTAATCAAAGTCGTTTCAAAAAACCCTTATAATCAGGAGCGTTCCACAAGCGCCTTTTCTAATCAGATCCGTTCTACTGGCACATTTTCCTATTCATTGTCGTTCCACAGACACATTTTCCTAATCATTGTCGTTCCACATACATATTTTCCTAATCATAGTCGTTCCACAGACACCTATTCCTAATCATAGTCGTTCCACAAACACCTTTTCCTAATCATAGTCGTTCCACAGACACCTATTCCTATTCATAGTCGTTCCACAAACCCCTATTCCTAATCATAGTCGTTCCACATACACCTTTTCCTAATCATAGTCGTTCCACAGACACCTATTCCTAATCAGAGCCGTTCCACATACACCTTTTCCTAATCATAGTCGTTCCACAGACACCTATTCCTAATCAGAGCCGTTCCATATACACCTTTTCCTAATCATAGTTGTTCCACTGACACCTATTCCTAATCAGAGCCGTTCCTTGGGCACCTGTTCTGCTGTCGAGTGAATAATGCAGAAAACTGCACTTCAATACTTTTCTGGGTTGAGCGTAATCTTGTACCTAATCTTAACAATCTGGTTAATCGACCATAAGATCTTACCCAACGGATATCACCTAACCTAAGGTGTTAATACAACTTGAACCAGACTTCGCATAATGGTGGGGGTTTTCTGACTCTTTTTTTTAACATTTAAATTAAGACCAGAGAAGCTATTTTACGGTAGTTTTTTAAATACTACAAAAGTGAAAAATTAAGTTTCTTATAACTATTTCACTGTCATATGAAAATGGTAGAAATGGAAAATGGTCGTGGTTCAAGCTTAATATTGTATCAACCTACATCGGTGGCCGTATGGTCTAGGGCACTATCCTGCCAATGATGGGGAAATCGGGGCTCGAACTCCAGTTGGCTATACTGCTTTTTCCTGTATGATTTTTTACTCTGCCTCCACGAAAATAAGGTAACATTTCCTCTAAATTATACCTTCCTTCCCTATTTCATTAGCGTAATTAGCATATTCTATGAGTATCAACCGAATGGGTAAGTAATACACGACGCTAAAAATGAAATGGTGTCTAATTTCCGGGCGTATCGTCGGGATCTAGCTCACAGCGCTCTCAACAGTGGTCCGTAGGATCGTATTGTTACGAATCTTAATTCGCCATTCATCCAGGTCGTTCACATCAGGAGGAGGACACAGCCTCCTTGATAGACACTTCCGTACGAAACACACATCGCTGGGCGTTGCCGACTCTACTAGAGCTTTACTAGAGCTCAGGCCAGTATTAACACTGTCATATTTCACCTATGAAAGGAATACCATTATGTAATTAAGATTTATGGTAAAAGTTTTGAAACTGTCGTTGATTTTTTATTTTTGGCGTATGGCATCTTTAACCTTAAGAGATGCAGTATATAGTTCAATTACCGTGTACATAGAATTTTAGCTGCTCTGTGGGAACAGAACGTTGCCTAGCATGTGCCCGGGAGGTTGTCTACACGTCATACCCGCAATGAGATGACGCGATGACAGTGATTCTTAATGTGTGGAGCCAGCGGCAATTTTAAACGTAACTTAAGCCCAATTAAGCGGACTTTAGTAGCAATAGAAACATTTCACCTTTCAGGAAAAATACCTATGATACCCGGGACCTTTAGATCAGTAGCCAGAGGCGCTGGCCACTAGACCAAGAAGCCCGACCTCACTGCCTCTGATCTTTTTTTTTTCTAAAGTGTGAACAATATATTATGTGATCATAAAATAGGACGCCAATTATCCCAAATATATTTACGATTGGACCGTGAAACTTTTAAAATCTTGATCATCCAAAGTTGATCCAATAAAATAAAAACTTTCTCAAAAAATGCTACATGTGTGTAGTTTGTGTCACATAAGAAAATATTATGTTCATAATGTATACAATTACATTTTTAACTACTTCTCATGTCCAAGTTAATCTTCTAGATTATGCCATTTTCTTTGATAAAAACTTAATTTGATGTTCTGTAATAAATGTTTTATAAAAATCTCTTGCGGATCATCAAAAGTGACATCATATCTCTTATAGCAAATATGTTTTATTAAAAATATGTGACATTGTAATATTGCAGAGAGCTAGTTCATGGGTCCTTTCAGGTACTAGTTCAGATCTCGATGGGGTCAAGGGAATTTTAGGGCCGTATTAATAGCCTTGCCCTGGGGGTCGGCTAAACTCATGGTATGCGAATGATATCAAATTGGGGACTGGCCGACGTCCAAATATCGACTATCAAGTCATATTTTCATAGAGAGGTTGACAGCTAGAAAAGTTACTATATTTACTATCACGTAATCATACGTCAAGTCAGGTGATCTACAGCTTTCACTTCAGTCGCCGAATGATCATAAGCTAAGCTCTAAGAAAGACGTCACTCTTGTGTTAAGCTGGTCTGCTGATGACGGGTGTCTCGGGGTTTGAATCCCAGTCTAGTTTACTCAGTGGGCTTATTCTAAATTTAACCTTGCTTATACACAGCTTATTAGCGTGCGTATGGATCGAACCGGCAGTAAAACGCAGTGCTTAAAGTAGGAGTGTAGGGGACGCGATAAAAGGCCAGTGTTTTTTTTTAAAGTTTTTATAGCAAAAACATTTTTGGTCAAAACAAATAAATTATTTTGCCAGTAGAAACATTGTTTAGTTTTCTACACATGATGATATCAACAATTGTTGAATATATGTCATGACATAGTGGCATTAGATGACAAATTTTTTAAATGAAGATAAAAAGTTGTCATTAAATTCCAGGATACCCTTGACAGGTATTTAACAATTGTTGAAGTCACCATGTGAATAAACTAAACTCTATTTTTCTACTAGAGTATTGTGGGAAAGCCAGGCCTCCGCCGTGGTTCGGATTCCACGTTAAACTGTATGGTCCTCCATTTCATCTCACAATCACCCTACCATTACACATTAGCGTAAATGCGTATAACCCGAACGGGTAGTAAGACGTGGTGCTCATAATAATAATAATAATAATAGTACTAGAGTATTATTTTATTTATTTTGACCAAACATTTTTTATATAAAAAAGTGCAAGAAAACTCGCCTTTTCTAACGTCCCATTCCATCCCACCTTAAAAAAAAGTAATCGAATGGCCCGATCGGGTAGTAAGACGTATTTCAAAAAAACCAAACAGACCTCTGTCAGATAGGGCTCTTCTAATGACGTCCTAACTATAGATCATTAAAGTAGTTTACATGTAAAACTGGCAGTGAAGCGTTTGTAAGCGACAACCTAAATGTATTATTATTATTGCTATTTTGTGTTTTGTCTTACGACAGACTCATTCCTTTTGTCAGTGAACTTAGACCGCCAATGCGCTTTGTCCTCTGCCTCCTTCTTCAGCTCCCGGAATTGAAACTATAAATATATGATTCCGGCGTAAACTACGACAATAATCCTTCTTCATCAGTGAAGACCCCAAGATGTGCCCTGACAAATAGTTTGCGTTCTCTGTGTCGTTCCGACATCTCCATCCCCCTCATACAAACTATTTTTAATTGGACCTTGCTTTTGAAGTCGCTTGTTTGAACCCTTCTCCCCCCATTTCCCTGCTGCGCGCCATAACCTTTACAATAATAATACCTTAGACTATTATTAAGGGAGCTTCTTTTGAGGTTTTTCCTTCCTTTTATTCTCGTTGTGAGCTATCATCATTATACGAACCGACCTCGTGGTATAGTGGTCAGGGGCCCTGGCTGCTGAACCAAAGTTCCCGGGTTTAATTCCCGGCTGTTACCGGGGGATTTTTCTCTAAAAAGGAATAATTCCTGTGGCGAGCAGGCTTTGGTTAGTTAGGCTTAATCTAGGTTAAGATATTATTTGGCTTCCCCCCATCATATTCACTATCATCATCCCCTCAGGATTGGCGATCACTCGGTCTCGTAATAAACTTTACAGCCGATGACGGGGAGATCGAGGTTTTATCCCAGGTACTGAGGGTGATTTTTCCTTAATGGCTGGTCACTTTCCCTTCACTCAAATACGGGTACACTTCCTCTAGAGCCAACCTTTCTCATTCCTAACACATTATAGTAACTAGTACATAGGCGAATTGCCCGAATGAGAAGTAGGACACTGTGTTAAAAAAAATCATCTTCTCATCCCATCGGTACATGAAAAAAATACATGTTAAGTTAGATTGGGAGTGAACGTGAGTTAAGGTAAAATTAATTCAGCTTTTATGACAAAAATATGATTTTGGACCAAATAAATCAAATATTTCTTCAGTAAATGTATTCATTTTCTCTACATAGTAGACTAGATTTTTGATTTAAAATAACTCATGGGCATCGCATAATTTTACCAGGGCTTTTTCTCTTTATTTAAAAAGTTTCTGGTCAAGTGCGATTATACTATTGACATATTGTATAATAGTTCCAACAATATTTTATTTATTTTTGCCAAAAAAAAAAATATATTCTCTTTTCATAAAAACTTCAAAAATATGTATGTACCTTATCTCGTATTCCCTTTAATACCTTTCCAAAACCTTAAAAGCTATAAACTCTGATTTTAAGAAAATGTATAACTAGCCCGTAGACTTACATTCTTTTAGGAACTTTTTCCTCAAAATTTAGGTTATGAGGCCATTGCAATTAAAAATTCCCCTTCTTTCATACGTCAATCGATTTATGATCTACTTATAGTTTGGGGAAAATCACACTCTTTTAAGCAGATTTATCCAATTAGATTGCGTTTGTAAAACTGTGTACCAGTCGGGTATCCAACTCCAGTCTCCAGGACGCCAGACAATGCCTTGTAGAGACGTGATCTACGGGCAAAAAAGTAACAAAAGTGTTTTGTTTCAACTGTGGCCGTAAATTCATTTTTATTACACTTGACTAACATTAAAAGTCGTGAATCCAAACGATCTCGACCATTGCTAATGAATCAGAACGTTTAGGTTTTAAATACTTAAAAACATTAAAAAAACATCTTTTAACCAGCTTTATAATAACATCTCGGTTGAGATTGGATTTAGTCATAGCGTGGGTCTACAGGTAGGCTATCTACACGATTTTATTGAAGTATATTTTAATCTGTACTTTATAAACACATTATATCCGCATAAAACTTACAAACTGAAATATTCTAAGAAAATACATCCTGTATCACATATCCTAAGACTCAAATAATTATATTCACACTAATTAGATAGTTGGACAAACAAGCTTACAGCTAGTAGGTATCCTAGCTAGCACTATTTTGAATGAAACAAAAGTCCCCTAAATTTGTGGTGAACCCCTTTAGCCACTCTACCATGGATATAGTTCTAATTATTGGTGCATAATAAATATTATTAAAAATCTAATATAGAGGGATGTTTCATTTCAAAGTGGTTAAATAAACATGATTAAAATAGTTGAACAAATGAAACGTGGAATTGTAAAAAAAAAAACCTACTAGAACACTGAGGCCTTCTCATAAAGTGTAGTCGTATATTTATAAAATATCGTCACTCATAATGTTTGATTAGATTTTGGAATTTTAAAGTTCACTTTCCAACGTAAGCTTATTTTCAAACATAGCATGAAAAATATTATTTACCTAGAACCAAATATTTCAATCAATTCTTTATCCGGAATTTACATAGGCGTAGAGTGATTTAAGATTTAAACCCTTAATAGTTGTGATGTTTAAAATATTTCTTCGCCAAAAAGTTGAACACTCTAGTCACTAATTGATCTTCCTGGCTCAAATAAAACAGTATTTCAATAAAGATTTAATTTTAACTTAAGGCAATCATCTTGGACTTTCTGAACTAACTTAAACTAAGCATAGAAACAAACCATATATTCGAGAAATACTATCACAAATATCATAAATAAATGATCTTGGGTACCACCTGGAATCAAACCTGGGGCCCCTTAGGCTTGTAGTTGGCCCCAGTTTCTAGAAACAGGTTCACCCTTTTTTTTACCGTTGATAAAATATCTTGCAACTATTAATAAAAATATTCTCAAAAAAATCTTCACCGCACGAAATGGAAACGTAAGAAACCCCCTTAACGCCCTCGTTAAAACGCGGCGCACGTTTTCACGCACGACCCCTCGTAACTTCACCGCCCCCCTGACGTCTGGTGGAAGGAGGGGCTATGTATTGGTACGGGGGAGGGGGGGGGATATGTAGAAAAGGGCGGAGGCCATGCATGGGTCCCCCAACGCTCTGAAGTTTGTGTTACCGCCGAAACAGTTTTGACTTTTGTTTTATTATCGGATAAACAATCGTCACCTTGGGGGGTAGCCTTCCTGTGCCACGTTAGGATACGGGAAGGGGATAGAGCTTCATGTAATTTACTGGAAGATAGGATGGAGGGTATTTGGGTATAATTATCTCTATTCTATTTAAGAGTCCTCCCATACCATTTTTAAACACAAAGCTTTGTTAAAAAAATTATTCACAAAATAACTTAACCTAGGACAATATAATAGCCCAAAACCTAAGCATAGCTCACCTGGTAGGACACCTATAATAAGGGTCGATTGGCCACGTGGTCAAAGAACATTTAATTGTATTATTAATAGGTTAACTTCCGTATTTATTCTAGTAACAAGGTAGTTTGTAAGTTTGGTGCTGATCTATTCAGTTGTTTATCCCTTGTAAATAAGTTTTAAAAAGACAATCCACTAAATTCTATGGCTAAAACTCTGATGCCGAGGATTAATTTTTTAATATACGTATATGATTGATGTAGTAGGGAATATTACTGACTCTGATTCTCGAGACACAATTTCGTATGACAATCGGTGGGTTTTTTAATGTTGTTTCCTATACTCTCGCAAAAAGAACTGCCGGCGAAGTTCCTCTGAATTAACTATTCCCGCCCTATTCTCTCAGATTAGCTGAAATGATTCGTCACTAGCCATCAACATACTGTATTTTCAATAAAGTGCATTTAGTAACTAAAAACACGATTGGTGTTCACGTTCTCTTAGGCGTTAGGTTTGAAGTAGACTGGCTTTCCGGTGACGAGGGGATTGAAGCTTGAATATCAGCCGCTTGCACTAGTATATGGTATTTTATATCACGTTTTCACGATGATGCGTGCTCACAACCTCTAAACTACCCTAATCATTTCTCCTCATATATCAACACTTTAAACAGCCAATATGTTAAAACTTTGAACTAAAAATATATATTTTTTAATTTTGTTTCCCACTCAATCTCTTTGATGATCAAATGTGTCGATATTTAAACATCTATACATATTATAACTTTATAATTATAATTTACGTTGATTGGTGAATGTATACCCTTATTTTCTTACGAAGATACACTTCGCTTATCCTGAAAGGTAGTAAGTAAGCCATCTTACCTTGCACGTTTCTACTATGGCGTAACAAGACATCTTGTGAATGTGGGGAATGCCAGGCCTCCACCGTGGTTCGGATTCCACGTTAAACTGTAGGTCCTCCATTTCATCTCACAATCACCCTACCATTACACATTATCGTAAGTGCGTATAACCCGAACGGGTAGTAAGACGCGGTGCTAATAATAATAATACTATGGCGTAGCTTATTACATAGGGCCATATGTAATACCTATCAGGGTAAACAAATTGTAGACCTACACATCTGACAGCTAGAACATTTAACTAGATCTTATTTTAATTATTAATACGTCAGTCATGTGATGTGCAGCTGTCTATTTTTATATTTATTTATTTAGCACTGCGTCTTACTACCCGTTCGTGTTATACGCTTTAGTACTAATTACAATAATGGATTAGGAATTGGGACGGGTGAATTCAAAGGAAGTGAACCCGCATTTGCGTGGAGGGATAGTTGGAAAATATTTAGGAAAAAACCCTCCACAATTCGTCAGACTGAGATTCGAGCCTCGATATCCCCGTCTTCAGCAGTCTAGCTTAACACGAATCTAGCGCATTAGCTAACTACGCCACAGGGGTGGGTTCTATTTTCATAGATATTATCAATACCTATAAAATAACACAAATAATAAAATACTATATAAAGTACCCCACATGTTATATATATATATATAATTTTCAACCCTATTCTTTGGTCGTATTAGTGATTGTTTAAACTTTTTACTTAACTTTGTAAGCAATCGTATTATTGGGTTAAAAAATAATTCTTCAAACATACATTGCTTTATGTTACGCATTTTTAAATGTCAGGCTACAAAAGCAATAGTCCTACATATACTTTAGACCAGTAAAAACTTTTACAAACGTCACATGTTATATAGTTCAGTGTTTCTCAAAGTGTGGTCCTCGGACCACTGGTAGTCCGCGGTGGCCTATCAATTTGTCGGCAGGATCCTAGAAAGTTTAGTAACAATGATTATTTAAATAATGTTGACCACATATAATACAAAAATTTGAAATGCAAAAGATTAAATATTAAATATCCATATCGATGGACACAAGTCATGTATAAAAAGTAAGACTGTACCAACTTTAAGTCAACAAATCTAAACAATGACTTATAACAAGTTATAAGGTTAGTAATATTTAAAATAATCAAAAAGATATGGCTCACTAATGCGTTGCAATTATAGGCTATATTTGTTCAACATTTCATTTAGTAAATTAATTTTTGCCCTTGTCTTTATTTATATTTAGCACCGCGTCTTACTACCCGTTCGGGTTATACGCTTTAAGTACTAATTACGCTAATTGATTAGGAATTGGGACGGTTGAATTAGAGGAAATGAACCCGCTTTTTCGTGGAGGGAGAGTGGAAAAACATTTAGGAAAAACAACCCCCGATTCACCCGACCGAGATTCCAACCTCGATCTTCCCGTCCTCAGCAGTCGAGCTCAACACGACAAGCGCGTTTGCCAACTACGCCACCGAGGCGGGTCTTATCTTTATAATCTTAAAATGTAAAATAAAATAAAAGTTTTTCTGCATAATTTTTAACCCTACTTTCCAATACGCATAACTTCCAATTGGTGGTCCTCCATCACCAAAAATTTGTGACACACCGCGTTAGGTAACATTTATTTACAGCTCAAACCTGGAAAAGAGAAAGCAAACATCCATGAAAATTCAAAACTTATTTCTTAATGTGTGTGTGTATATATATATATATATGATATGATAATCATTGAGACAATCTTTGAATGGCTTCAAAGAACATTGCAATTATTTTTTTTTCTCCCCCGTGTACCCCTAATAAATGGGCCGCGTACCCCAGGCTGAAAACCACCATTCCTTGACCTGAGTTTTCACTCCAACTATAGGTTCATTATCGACTTATGTATTAAATAGTCCTCTTCCATTATTTGTATCTTGAAAAGGATGTGGGGTTATCTCTGGCATGCCCATTAAACGGAGTCGGGTTCTGTATGTCGTCAAGGGGCCCTTGTTTCACCTTACAAAGGTAAATGGAGGAACTTCGTCACGCTGTCACCGACCCATCTCTTGGTGGTCAAATATTAAACAATATATCCCTATAACACTGACAGGGGTCTTTGGCTATTTAAAAAAAGATGCCCCTTTTCCCTCCTACACACACACACATTTAACTAAATGGTGAATTCGAATGATTTTCTTTAAATCGATTTAACAATAAATTAATAATTAAGGTCATCAAACCAAGACAGAGTTAAGGGAATCAACATTCAACTATCACATATATATATATATATATATATATATATATATATATATATATATAT
>CABFVX010002588.1:16188-31933 GCA_902151425.1 Timema shepardi | reverse complement strand
TACATACATACATACATACATACATACATACATACTTACATACATACATACATACATACATACATACATACATACATACATACATACATAATCACGCCGTTCCCTTACGGGGTAGGCAAGAAACTGAATATAGCTCAAAAAACAACTCCGTACTTAATCCATCCTGTCGGTGACCTGGCGGTCTAGGTGTAAGGTGTCGGACTTCTGTGCTAGGATCCGGGGCTCAATCTCCGGTCCTGGCACAGATTTATCTGATTATCAAACCCTTCCCTTAACTTCTGGCAAGACGTGTATTAATCACAACTTGTGAGTGTGTGGAATGCCAGGCCTCCACCGTGGTTCGGATTTCACGTTAAACAGTAGGTCCTCCATTTCATCTCACAATCACCCTACCATTACACATTAGCGTATGTGCGTATAACCCGAACGGGTAGTAAGACGCGGTGCTAATAATAATTAATCCATCCTCATTAACTTTATCTACACTTCCCTATCCTTGCATACTCCTTCTCATCAACAACAACAATACACCGAGTCACACATACTCCTTTATTCTTAAAACTCTTAATGTTAATCTTTTTCACACATTTGTCTAGCATATTTTTCACTTCTTACATGGCCTACCTCTTCCTTTTGATCCACACATTCTACCTTCATATATTTTCTTCGTCACTCGAGCCACAGTCTTTCTCTCAACATACAGTAGCCCCATGGCTTCTTTGGTGCTGACTGACAACTTTGAAAAATTATCAGACCAAATTATGTATTTCTACGCCAAATCATATGATCTGCAAAAACATGTGTTTAACAGCTGTCACTTCTGACAGTCAAAATTTAGGTATATATCTAAATGTTGACTGTCAGAAGTCAGCTGTGAGCTGTGAGTCAACACCAAAGAAGCCGTGGGGCTACTTTACGCAAACCAACATATGGCATTTATTTCACAGCGACATATTTTATTCCCTTTCAAACCACACTCCTTCAACAGCCATTCATTACTGACTGTTCATATGAGTTTGTCCACATACATTTCTTATACATCTCATTCCAACCGGATTCTAGGACTTATAATCTAATATAGCACCCACCTCTAACCCGAGTACACTACATCATAATAGCTGGGTTAAATTAGGTACTAACCAATAATCAAAGATTACATCTCTACATGTCTCACTGGGGATAGAATCGTTGTCCGTTGAACAATTTATAATTTTATAAATGATACATGAACCTTTCAGCGCGTCCAAGTGGTTAAAGGGGTCAACCATAAGCTTAGGGTACCTTGGTTCAATTCTTAGTGATACTGGTGATGTGGGCTATTTCTTTTCAGTATCTTCCTGATTTCTAATTAGGAGTTAGCACTAGGCGTACCGTTTTAGTTAAAGTTGGTAAGTCATGTGGTAATATTGCGTGTGATTGGAAAGTGAACATTGAAGACCTAGAAAATATCGCGCAATGGAAGCTGTTTTAAATACATAAATTTGCATTTTCATCGTGCCCTTACTGAACGAATGGTTACACTAGAACCGATTTGCAACTAAAACCTTAATCTGTGGATACGCGGACATACGCGTCAATGCGTCAATTTTATCAGGCCTAATTTGCAAGTTATGGTCACTATTCGAATGCCGGCTGGGTTTAATGATTTTTCTCCGAGCAAATGTGGCTACATTTAATCTAAATTATACCTTACTCATCCTTACCTTATTAATTTAAATATGCGGATAGTGAGTAACAAGACGTGGTACACACGCAAAATAAAAGTTAAAATTATACTCCATTGAACACCCAGAGTAAGCGCCAGGAATTATAATCATCTCGGAGAAAATGACAAATCCATAACTATAAGGTGACAACACGTGCCGTTTTTTGCAGGACAGAACTGTTTTTTATGAGATGATGCCTGGTTTTTTTAGCACCGTGTATTACTACTTGTTCGGGTCATACGCTAGTGTACTAATCATTCTAATACGCTCGTAATTGGGAAGGTTGAATTTAGATTAAGTGTATCCGCAATTTCGTGGATGGAGAATGGAAAGCCATTCAGGTAAAACCATCCTCAGTATACCCAACTGGGATTGAACTCTGATCTCCCCGTTATCGGCAGTCTAGTCTACTACGGTAGTGACGCCTCAGACCATACTGTCACCGAATCAGGTGTGATGTCCGGTTGTCCTACAAAAACAGGCGGTAGTATTTCCTTTTAAATTTAGAGAAAATGGTATTTTGAATTGAACAGTACTGGCGCAAGGAACATCACCCTAGAGTTTTATTTGAGAAGTTTCACTACACGTTCTATTTGCTAAATGTTATGTACACGTGCAATGACAATTAAATTTCCTTGATAATGTGTACGATGTATATAAATTACCATGAAAAAGAAGAAAGTATACACTAATTTTTGCAAGGAGTGCGTTCTGAAAGGTATTTTTGCTACCATAAATCAGTGTATGTCTACGTTTCACTTTTTCGTTACATAGCCTCTCACAGATGTGTCTTTTTTAGTTACATAGCCTCCCACAGATGTGTTTCTTTTTTTTACATTGCCTTTCTCAGATGTGTCTTTTTTGTTACATTGCCTCTCACAGATGTGTCTTTTTTCGTTACATAGCCTCTCACAGATGTGTCTTTTTTTGTTACATAGCCTCCCACAGATGTGTTTCTTTTTTTTACATAGCCTTTCTCAGATGTGTCTTTTTTGTTACTATAGCCTCTCACAGATGTGTATTTTTTTGTTACATAGCCTCTCACAGATGTGTATTTTTTTGTTACATAGCCTCTCACAGATGTGTCTTGATATTAGCTATCATTGGTTCCCGATTTAGAGTTGTTTTGCTTTTAATGCTACGTATTATAACATATTTGGTCGAACCCTTAGCTCAGTCGGTAGCATATCTGTCTATTGATTTAAGGGTCTCGGGATCGATTCAAGTCTTTGCAAAAAAAAAAGTATCGTTGGTGAAATGAATGTTTCCTCTTTCACTATAATGAATTAACGACCAGGGGCTGGGTGTTATTCCTGTTCTAGATTTAAGTTAGTTTATAAGTTGTATACTGATATACCTAATCATTCGGTTCAGAAAACGCACGTTTTAATACCACAATTAAATGAAAAAATATATATATATTGTACTGAAGTATTAGTTTGAGGTGCTAAGCAAACAATATCTTGAGTTTATTTATATCTAATAGTGAAAGTCGAAAAAAGAGTTAGAATAAAAATGTATTCATGTATTTGGACAAGAGTTTTTCTTGATATAAATATTTGTTCCTTGAAATGGACGATGAAACTAATGCTATCTAGGTTTTACCTGTGCTTCATCAGGCCGCTAAAGCAAATTGGTGTGCTGTGGGCCAATAATTAGTATGTATCAGTTCTTGATTTTCAAATGGATACACATTTTGATGGGTATTTACATATTACAAGTATATTGTTAAATTTAGGTGATCCCCTCTCCCCATTGATTCTATATATACACCTGGTAGTAGTGAAGTAGGTGGGGGTGTTCGAAGCCTAGCACCCGTGAATACCCCTCACCCGAAGGGCAACTCCTTATCCCTAATGGTTCCGGAGATGCATATTGGGTGTTGGGTTGGGGGCTGGGGTGAGAGGTGTAGTTGGCATTTTAGGTTAAGTGGTATAGGTAATTTTAATTAGTTTATATGTTACCTTTCCGAAGGACTTCACGATCTTATGGAGGTGACGCTTAATATTCGATACTTTTAATCTCGCTGCAGAGTCTAATAATTGATGACTGACCAGGGGATGGCAGGGCTGCGTCAAAGGGGATCCTTAGACACTTGTTCTGAAATACCTGCGTCGTTGTTTTTATAAGCCGTGAAGAAACACTTGCCACATTCCTGACCCCTAAGGGTGTATAGTCTTGTGATGACGGACTGTTTTTTTTTTTCCATCTTATTCTTTTTCTCCTTCTATGGGCGGAGTTGAACAGGCCAGGGTCAGTGTATAATTTGTGAGTGAGTGCTAAGAGGTTTCCGACCCTACAGCCCCATACACCCACTCTCCATGTTTCACCTTCTACACATCCCAACCCCTTGAAAAAAAAAGAACAATACCTTTGCTGGCCCCTTTGACAATACGTTAGCTCTACTTCCCCGACAATAACTCAGCGGACAATAGGGGGTGCTTCTCTCACGTCGGCGTTCCTTTTCGAACTGACAGCAGAATCTTTTTCTGTGCACTGGGTTTCTGAAAAGGTTTCAAATAGATTTCACATTGAAATAGAATTGAGTGGAGGTTTTAACCAGCTCTGGGACACTCCCGAGACAGTATTACATATCTTTAGTCTCCTTTCAAATTTAGGTTACTCCTCTTTGTTTCCGAGGCTGAGTGGTCAAGGAGATCAACTGCAGGTCTTGGGGATCCTGGTTATATTGCGGGTGGTAGCTTAGTATGGTTTTATTTCTTAACGACGTGTCGTACTACCCTTTTGGATTGTACGTATACTTACTAATTAAGCTAATGTGTTGGGGATTAGGAAAGGTGAACTCAGAGGAAGTGTACCTGCATTTATTTAGAGAGAGAGTTTAAAACCATTCAGGGGGAAAAAACACCCTCAGTACACTCGACCGGGCTTTGAACCCCAATCTTCCCATCATCAACGGCCAGTCTATTGCGATAGGTTATGTCGCAAGTCAAAGGTGGCCAATAGTTGGCTTAGGGTCTGGTCCAGGCAGGAACCTGGTGTATTTCCCACACCACTCGGGGAACATTGGTCAGCATTGCCAAGCAACGGCCTGCATTTACTCGTGATTACAAAGAGATAACATCGCAAGTGGTGTGGCAGGTCCAGATTTTGGCCAGCATCGTTGGACAAATACTAAGTATCGCTTAAGTACTGACCTAGTAATACTTGCAATGTGTTTGGGAGCCACACTTGTTCATTGCCTAATCTTTGCCCAAATACTGGACAGTGCCCTGCTTTATATTTGCCAAGTAGTGTGGCACCGGCTTTAGTTGCATTCAGCCTGGAGTGGTCGTAGACATCTTAGGAGAGCGTAATGTATACACAATTTCATGAAACACACTAAACAATCAGGACCAGATTTAGGGTTTGTCACAAGATAACTGGACGTAAGGACATATGCGATATAGAAGCACATCTTTCTCTCTCTCTCTTTTCCTCTCATTATTATTAGCTATTTTTTTTAGCACTGCGTCTTACTACCCGTTCGGGTTATACGCTTTATTAGGTGTACCTTTCTCTCAACCTTTTCTTCTATGACGACATGCAGAAGACAGTTCCTCCTACGGATGTGTCCGATCCAGTTTGCTTTGTACTGAAGAATCACATCCAAAATTGTTTTCTTCTCACTCATTCTTCTTAAGACTTCTTCCTTTGTTGCCCTGTCTGTCACCTGATCTTCTCAAGTCTTTTTCCAGCGCCACATGTCTAAGGTCTCCAAGTATTTCACTTCCATCTTCCTTAGAGTCCAAGTTTCTCCCTTATAGATGGCAAGACCAAAATAAAAAATGCTTCATTGATGAAATTGGGACTTCCCCTCTCTCAGGGATAAATTAACGGGCCGAGGAGGGGTATGGGTATTGTATCTGTTCTATAATTAAGATAGCGTGTAAGGCGTGTGCTGATATAATCACTCGGTTCAGAAAGTTCACGTTAAATTCCTCAAATTAATAAATATATTGGAGTATCTAGGCCACGCAAAATTGAGGTAGTTAGTTATGGCTGCGTTATAAATTGAATAGTAATTGATAGTATTCATTGTTGAAGATAAATTCAAGATTCCTCCTTGGTGTTTGTTTGAACAAGAATAAAAACTTGAAAATTATTCCTCTATTATAGTCCTGATAGCTTGATTAGGTCATCAATTTTGTTATATTTTAACAATAAATAGTGTATATTTTTATATTCTATAATTTACTAATTTATAAAACAATCAAAATAATTTTATATCTTCACCAAATGGGTGCTTTATATGTTTTTATCTCAATTTATTTTTTCATGTTTTAGTAATAAGAAAACATAAACTTATGGTAATATTTTAATAAGATTATTTTTGTTTTAATAAATATGTATTTGTTAAGATTTAATATACTATATATCCATTGTTTTATAAGGTCTAGGTTAGAAGTTTGACTCAATGTATCAGAGGAAAGGGTATTTATTCTTGTGGGTCATCACTGTGATTTTTCCCTCCCTTCTCCAAGAAAATTGTGCATTTTTGCTCATTTTCCTTTCTCGTGTGTTCTCCTTAGTCGATTAATGTTGAGCTTACACATTTAAAAAAAAAAGTTAACAAAATTCATTGGTACTCTTAATCTGCCCTGAAACGTAACGTACCTTGACAAATTACACTATGGACCTATCTTATAAGTCACGCCTCTATCAATGTAAGATTGCTACCTTTAAAGATGAACGGAGTGTACCTCCTCGTTTTTTCTAATGAGACTCGTTTCTAAACAATCTAAATCAAAGAAAACACGTATTACTTACTCTAATGCTGACTTTAGGGATAATACAACAGCCATCAATTACACTCACCGAAATGCTACACCATTTGCTCCATATCTACGTTGTACGATCCCGTCGTTCTATTTTCAAATGCATCCCGTTCAATTGCATCAATAATTTAAAAAAAAAACCTTTATCGTATCGTCTCGGAAAGATTAAGGGCTGGCTTTATAAAGTAAGAAATATTCCTGGATTTGGTTCGAAATTCTGTCGTAAACGTAACGAATGTGTCACGATTTCCTCTGATGTCTCCGAAAACTTTCCCTTTCCTCTGTCCCTCTTTAGCCCACCTCCTCTAATCTCGCAACATTCTGGCGGGTCTAGACCCTGGGTCCCCGCGAAACACGCGGGTCTGGTTCCTGGAAAGCCGGGTGTTTGAATGGAACACGGAATCCTTTTTAAACTATAGTAGGACTGTAATGAAAAGAACCTTATCTACGTTACTACAAGTCCATAAATTATGGTATACAGTGGTTTATTTTGACAGCTGATATTGTCAAGTTTTAACAGCTGCAAGATACATATAGTGATCTTTATTCAATGTTGCCATTTATACATTTATTTATATATTCACAAGAACATTTGTTATTAATCTTTTTACCAGGGCGGATCCCTTTTGGTGTATCAAATATACTTAACGACGTCAACCTTTGTATTAAACGCCCTTATGTGCAATAAAAACATTCCTTGTAACGAAACATTTTACTGCAGAAACTCTAAATTAGTATTATCTAAAACTCTTTTTTTTAGCGATACTCGTGCATTAAATTAGAAATATCTTCATATTTGCCGAAGGCACCCTTAGGGAACCATCATGACACCCGAGGGTGTCACGCTACCCTCTCAGAGGACCACTATTTAAAGTCTAGAGAAATTTTCATATGGTGATACATACAATAAACTACAGCCACTAACCACAAAAACCCACCTTGATGTTTTAAGGTTCTTATTACATAAGCTATCATCAAGGGTTGCATTTTTAGTTAGCTCCAAATCACTCATAATCCCCACTTTTCTTACGACGTGTTACGTGAAAACTTTAAATACCGCCAGAGTATGGCCCAAAGTTTCTTAAGGTGCGGCATAAGGGAGTACAAGTATTTATCAGTTTTTATAGAATATAAATTTGTTGGCAAAAATTAACCTAAATATTTCTCCAGTAGCAACATAGAGTTTAGTTTTCTGCACATGCTAATATCAACAGATCTTGAATATCTGTCAAAGGTGTCCTGGAATGTTGTCAAAACATTTTCTCTTTATTTAAAATGTTTTGACAACATTCTAGGACACCTTTGACAGATATTCAAGATCTGTTGATATTAGCATGTGCAGAAAACTAAACTCTATGTTGCTACCTGAGGAATATTTGATTAATTTTAGCAAAAAAAATATGTAACGCTATAAAAACTGTAAAATTACTCTTACTTCCTTCTGCCGCACCTTAAGGGTTTTCCCAGATAACTGTACTTTCTGATGGAAAGCACTTCTAAAGGTGCCCCATACAATCAAATTTTGTCTAAATCAACGAGCCAAAAATTACTTTTTTTCGTTTTCCCCTTCCCCCTCCCCTCCCCCCCAACAATAGTTATATATTTTTGGCCATATTTTGCCGTAAAATAATATTATTAATCCGACGGATAGCGATCCTGACTCCGCTCCGGAAGGATGAAATATGACCAGACTGAATGCACTAAGATAATTTCCCCCTCCTCTCAGCAAGCTACCTTACATACTTTCTCAGAATTAACACGACTGCAATTATTTAAAATTATCACCCCTATTCCGTTAGGTAATATTGCTTAAGTCACTAATAGCCAGCAGTTAGCATCAGAATTTACTACTAAAAGATAACGGCTCTGCTTTGCTTGATCAAGATGACCGCAACCGCTTCGGTGGTTAAATCGTCTGAAGCATGGATGAGCAAACTACGGCCCGTGGGCCAGTGTTTTTAATCCGGCCCGTGGGATAAATAACTTACATGTGTTGCGCTGTTTCCCGTTATGTTGCCAACCTGACTCTCAAACTACGGGATGAATAGAGGCGGCGAACATGTGTTTTCAACTAAGAAACTTAGGAAAAGTAATCTTAAAAATCGAACTACAGATAAACATCTGTTTTCTCTTTTGAGAATCACCTCCTCATAGTTAGTTTAACCCAAATTATGGAGAAAATTCTGGAAGTTCATTCACAGTTTTACTCATAATACACACCATCATATACATTTTATGAACGAACTTAAAAACATACTAAGCAACTAAGGTATTTATGATTGCTGTAATTTTTTGAAGATGAATTTTGAAGAAAGTTTAATTAATAACCGTTTTTTTTTATTCATTTGGCCCTCGTCTAAGTAAGTTAGCACATCCCTGCTCTAAACTCTAAGGAGTCACTCTGGCAAAAGACTCGACTGCCGATAGCGGGGAGATCGGTGTTCGACTCCCTGTTGGGTGTACTGAGGGTGGTTTTCCCTAAAATGTTTTCCACTCTCCCCTCATGCAAACCCGGGTACAGTTACACTACATACCAAACGTTCTCGTCCCAAGCTCATTAACGTAATAAGTAAATACAACTCGAACGGGCACCAAGACGCAGTGCTTATAAAGATAATAAATAAAAAATACAACCGCCATACTAGAGAACCAGAAGGATTCCCATCGGCAAGAACCTTTAGAAAATACGAAAGTATTTTTTTGCAGTCAATATTTATAACAGTCTAACACTTTAGTTCAGTCGGTAGCGTGTCTCTCTACTGAACTATATTATTATTATTATCATCATCATCATCATCATCACCGCGTCTTACTACCCGTTCGTGTTGTACGCACTTACGCTAATGTGTAATGGTAGGGTGATTATGAGATGAAACGGAGGATCTACAGTTTAACGTGGGATCCGAACCACGGTGGAGGCCCAACATTCCCCACATTCACAAGTTGGGATTAATACACGTCTTGTCAGAGGTGAAGGAAGGGTTTGGCAATCAGATAAATCTGTGCCGGAACAGAGGATTGAACTCCGGACTCCCAGCACAGAAGTCCGACACCTTACCCTTAGACCGCCAGGTCACCTAACTACTGAACTATAAATCCCGGGTTTGGTTCTTTATGTGGCTGAAAAGGTTCTAGATTTAAGTTAGTTTATAAGTCATGTGCTGATAAAATTAGTCGGTTTAGAAAGTTCATCTTAAATAAATGAAAAAAAGGATAATATTTTAATATTATATTATTAGTGTTATATCATTGATATTTAAAATATCTATAAAAAGTGACAGCTGCAATTCACATGACATTGCGTATGAATATATGAAACGTAAAGAAGTGTTTCTTAAAGCTTTGTTGAGCAGGAACCACTAATTGGAACTTGTGCACATCGATAGACCACGGCCCTGTGAGTAGTTGGGGAGCAGGAGGGTGAGAGAGAGGAGGGAGGGATTTGAAAGTTAAAAGGAAAAATAATTATTTTTAGGTGATTCCATTTTGCGATTTTGCGATTGAAAATATAAGACAAACATTAGTTTATAAAATTAAATATTTTAAATAAATATACAATTACATTGAAATGATGAGTAATAGTTTTATTTATAAATGATTGTTCAGCTTTGTTAACTTTAGGTTGGTATATATTTCTTGTGTCTACCGAAAAAAACAAGTATTGCATGATTACAGTAGCCTCATGGCTTCTTTGGTGCTGACTTACAGCTCACAGCTGACAGCTAAAAGCTTTGAAAAGTTACCAGACCAAATTATGTATCCCTACGCTGAACCATATAATCTGCAAAAACATGTGTTTAGCAACTGTCACTTCTGACAGTCAAAATTTAGGTACTATATCTAAATTTTGACTGTTGAAGTCAGCTGTGAGCTGTCAGTCAGCACCAAAGAAGCCATGGGGCTACCGTAGTTCACATTAAATATTTTTATTGCATATTATTATTATTATTATTATTACTATTATTATTATTATTATTATTATTATCACTATACTCCCTGTGATCCTTTGTACCGTTTGATAGGCTATCGCGGACCAGACTTTTAAACACACTAACCTAAAACCTACACTTAGGAACAAGAATACGTTATAATGATTCATTGAGCTTGCCCTTCAACAGACCCACTGTCAGGTGTTCTGATCGAGAATAGATTTCATAACTGTACTTAAAAAAACACTTTTGTCTGCGGTTGAACCAGAATTTCAACGTGTAGGATAACGTGATTTCACGCTTGTCCGACTGACAGAGCTGAGAGGTCCTGAGGTAAAAGTGATATAAGGGATATTATTTTATTTATTCCCACGCAAATGACCCGACGGTCTAGGGGTAAGGTGTCGGACTTCTGTGCTCGGGGTCCGGGGTTCAATCCTTGGTCCAGGCACAGATTTATCTGATTGCCAAACCCTTCCTTCACTTCTGACAATACGTGTATTAATCACAACTGGTGAATGTGTGGAGTGCCAGGCCTCCACCGTGGTTCGGATCCCACTTTAAACTGTAGGTCTTCCATTTCATCTCATAATCACCCTACCATTACATATTAGCGTAAGTACGTACACCACGAACGGGTAGTAAGACGCGGTAATAATAATAATAATAATCATATTCCCGCGTTTCGCGTCTTACTTCCCACCCAAGTTAATTGTAAGTGTAAGTGTAAGTATTTGAATGGAGTTGTATGGGGAAAAAATATATTTTAAAATAACACCTCAGTGACCCGGCGAGATACGAACCTTTTACCTGCATCATTGGCAACCCTCAGCCTATTGCGAAACACCTTATCCCCTTTTACTACAATCCCAACTTTTTTAGTAAGAGCCTCATATGTCAGATAAAAAATATTTTTAGCACCGCATCTTACTACCCGTTCGGGTTATACTCCTATCTACTAACTCTTACACAAATGGCTTATGAATGAGGAAGGCTAATCTTAGAGAAAGTGTGCCCGCATTTGTGTGGGGGAGAATGGGAAATAATTAAGAAAAAAAAACTCGGTACACCCGACCGGGATCGAACCACTATCTCTTCGTCATCGGCAGTTTAGTCATTTGAAATAGTGATGCCTTAGACCATGTGGTCACCGAAGCGGACATCTAGAAAAGTTACTAAATCTACTTTCACCTATTCGTACGTCAAACCATGGTATCTGCAGCTGTCGCTTTTGGTCGATATCACCAATACCTATAAAATAACCCGCTTCGGTGGCGGCATGGTCTAAAGTGTCACTCTCGCAGTAGACTAGACTACCGATTATGGGGAGATCGAGGTTCGAATCTTGGTTGGGTTTACTGAGGGTGGTTTTCAAAATAGTTTTCCACTCTCCCTCCACGCAAATCCTGGTACTTTTCCTCTAAATACAGCCTTCCTTATTACTAAATCCGTTTGTATAATTAGTGTATAAGCGTATAACCGAAGCGGGTAGTAATTTATGGTGCTAGAAAACCGATAAAATAGCACCAAAAACACATCTAAATGTCATCAATTTTGGCCGCAAAAAAAATAGTCCGTATTTTTATATTCTTCAATTCTCTTATATTCAATTCTGCACTAGCTTACGAATAACAATAACCAATCAATCTACGAATAATGACGACACCTAATAATCGAAACCTACTTGAACACTTTTTGCATCAACCTGCATGACTAAAGTCAGATAGACACTTTTAAACGCTCGATGACACTCATTGATATAATCTATTCTTTTTATAAAAAGTATAAATCCGATCCCGACTTCTAGATTTTTTTTTCCTAGTCTTTATCTGACGTCTGGAAATGGTGTCCACTGCCTTTATGCTGTATTTATCGCATCGTCATACCCAGATCATCTTGTGCAGCCAACTAGGGTACCTACGGGGGAACTGAACGCGGTTATTTTACATTTTAATAGGGACAAGGAATAAAAAAAATGTTTGTTTTACGGGGCCATAAACCTAGTTTAGAGTACACTGTGTGTGTATGTGTAAAATTGTTCAGGTTTTTTTTCCCCTCACCGAACTACTAAAACTGACAATAGCGAAAACTTGTTTGAGAAAAGTATCTGACATCTTTAAAATTTATTGTAATTAATTTTATGTATTCATAAGTCAAGTCTTGTTATCTGCAGCTGTCACTTTTATATCTATAAAATAGCACTAATTATATATACAAAAATGATTTAAGCGTCGGCCGCATATCTATTTATTTTAATAGAAGGAAGGAATTTTGCGTAGTTCTTCTGTCTCCAGCTTAGGATTAAATTACTATTATTATTATTATTATTTCAAAGCTAACGTCCATTTTCTGAACCAACTGATTATATCAGCACACGCCTTACACATTATCTTAATGATAGAACAGATACAAAACCCAGCCCATTAATTTATCACTGAGAGAGGGGAATTCCCAATTTCATCAATGAGGATTTTGTTTGTGTCCTTAAAGAATCGTGAGTGGAACCCTTTAGGTTAGGTTAGTTCTAAGTATTTTTATAAATCTTTAGATTAAATTACCCGCCTCGGTGGCGTAGTTGGCTAACGCGCTTGTCGTGTTGAGCTCGACTGCTGGAGACGGGTAGATCGAGGTTCAAATCTCGGTCGGGTGAACTGAGTTTTTTTTTCCTAAATGGTTTTCCACTTTCCCTCCACGCAAATGCGGGTTCACTTCCTCTAATTCAACCTTCCCAATTCCTAATCCATTAGAGTAATTAGTATTTAAAAGTATAAACCGAACGGGTAGTAAGACGCGGTGCTAAATATTATTATTATTATTTAGGTTAAATTAGTTGTAAGTCCATAGGTGGTGATATTGTGGGTAGTAAGTGGAGCGAAATCTCTGGTAGGGTGCCTCCCAAGGTGGCGGTGAAGGGGATGTCCACCCCCGCTGGGGCTCTCGCCTATATGTGGACTATTAGATCCAGAGTGCGATGGGACACCCAGTGGGGCAGAGTACCGGGGGCGTAATATGGCCGGGGTGGACCAACTTGTAGGTTAGGTATAGGAAAGAAGGACAAATAGAACTTTTAGATTTAGGTATTTATTCTAAAATTATTATCGTATTTAAAAAAACAAAAGAACATAGCTAAAAGATGTAATGTTAATTCAAGATGTAGATCTAGGTCCTGAGATACATGCTAGGAATCTGGATAAATAGTATGGAAAAAAAAACTTAGCTCAGTAGATAGACACGCTACTTGTAATACTGGAGGAGTTTATTTCTGAACAATTTTGAATGTTTTTCACAGTCGAGTAATAAATCAGAAAAGAGGTTAATTTAGGGCTTTTGATGATTACTGGTCAATAACCTGTTCACTGCCTTATCCCCCATCGGTGCTTTCTATAGATATTCTGCTTATGACGTGGATAGTGGGGTTTGAATCCCACTTTAGTATACTCAAGATAGTTTTTCCTAAATTGTTTCCCACTCTCCTTCGACGTGAATGCGGGTAGATTACCTCCAACAATGTTTCTATCTTCATCCCTAATTATATATGCGTATAACATTAAATGGTAGTAGCAAGCAGCGATAAAAAAATATATATATATATATATATATATTTATATATATTTGGAGCATCCCAAAATTAAGGTACAGAAGTTAGCCTTGATAGCTTTTGACTCCTCACGACAGCTTCTTGGACTAATTAATATTTAACCATCATTCTAGATGGTCTCACGACTTACTAACCGACGCAGGCAGTACATCAAGCAGAATATATTTTATCGTAGGAAGTACACTTTAATAGCCCACATAACCCACATCGGTGGACGCATGGTCTAACGCGCTACTCTTGCAGTGGACTAGACTGCCGATGACGGGGAGAACGACTCAGTCGGGTATACTGGGGGGGAGGGGAGTGTTCAAAAATGATTTATTTTTCCTCTTCTTCCACGCCAATGCGGGTACACTCCCTCTAAATATAACCTTCCTAGTCCCTAAAACCATCATACATAGGTATATACAACCCGAATGGGTTGTAAGACACGGTGCTAATAAAAATACCTTATCATGGCCGGTTAACCGGACTATAATATTACACAACTATGCTCGAACCAAGAATCACATAGGATTGCAATTTTCTGCATTTTTCACTAGTTAACAGCTTTATTACTCCGCCACCCTAGCTCAGTCGGTAGCTTGTCTGTCTACTGAGCTAATAGTACCAGATTAGATTCCTGACAAGGCCGAAAAATGTATTATGGATTAAATAGTTGTTTTTTTACCTTTACACAATGATGAATTAACGGCCGGGGGCTGGATGTTGTGTCGGTTTTATAATCAAGCTAGTTTGTTAGCCGTGTGCTGATATGATCAGTCGGTTCATAAAGTGCGCAATGGATACCTCAAATAAATAAATTAAATTAAAATAAAAACATCTTAATATTTTTATCAATTTAATTTTGTATTTTTTTTTACATTTTGTTATATTTTTACGGAAACTGTAAAATGTTTTCACTTGTCTCAAACCTACTATTTTTTAATCATAATAATAATAATAATATTTAGCACCGCGTCTTACTACCCGTTCGGGTTATACGCTTTAAGTACTAATTACGCTAATTGATTAGGAATTTTAAGTACTAATTACTCTAATGGATTAGGAATTGGGAAGGTTGAATTAGAGGAAGTGAACCCGCATTTGCGTGGAGGGGAGAGTGTAAAACCATTTAGGTAAAACCACCCCTCAGTTCACCCGACCGAGATTCGAACCTCGATCTCCCCGTCCTCAGCAGTCGATCTCAACACGACAAGCGCGTTAGTCAACTACGCCACCGAGGCGGGGTATTTTCTAATGGAGACTACAGGAAACCACACTACGACGCGACATCTAATTTCAGCTGTATTACCTACCTAATATTCTTGGTATCCTTGGGACGGGCTCTTAACTTAGAATTATTATTATTATTATTATTATTATTATTATTATACATATTTCTGATAACACCTACATTGTGAAGATAACCGGGGCTGGAATTCCACTTCTCGAATACGGCCAACCAACCGTACCAAATATACAATAAAACCAAAATGGATATCAATATATTATTCTATTATATCGAGATATCTATTTACTCATCACCCGGCTAACTCATTCGGTATAACCTAGGACTCTGAATCTCAAGGTCAACGGTTCGAGCCCCATGCTGGATGAATTTATTTTTAAAATTAATCCCTAGTCGGTTAAAGTAAATAGCGATGATTTTTTTTTTCCTTTTCTAGGAAAATATCATTTATTTCTCATATTATTTTGATTAAAATAATGACAACACTTTTGGGGGGGGGGGGG